>CM075779.1:12067500-12347500 GCA_037974665.1 Ehretia macrophylla
TGAATGAAGTGATTGGTTTTTACATGTCTTACATATTCGAGCTTGAGTTGGTTTATTTTTTGCTCCACTAGTTTCGATGGCTTTTGAGCTACATTCCTAAATATTTCCCACATTTGTCCTTAAGCCCCGTTACAACCCTTGAAAAGTCCTTATGATTTGTGTTATGCATGTGATCTTAGTGGTGGTGAATGAGACGATATGCAAGCCTATGGTAGATCATTTTCATTGGAATAAATTTGAGTGAAACACATACCCTTCAAACACATGAGAGTCGAGTGTTTATCTCTCTGAGGGTTTACGTATTTCGGTACTCCATCTTCGAGTGAGAATGCTTACTAAGGAATTATAAGTTGGTTAAGAATGTTTATTCATGATATGTTATGAGTTTTGAAGAGCTTGGTTGTTCTTTGTTGATGGCATTGCAACTTTGGTATTCTTGAAAATTTGAGTTTTGCCCGAGAACGAGCAAATGTTAAGTGTAGGGGAATTTGATAACAATGCAAAATATCATATTTTTCTCCATTAATGTTTAATCTTTTACACCTATTTGATGCCTAAATATACTCATTATTTTTATATTTTGATTTAGGATGCAAATAGAGGCGTTAAGTGCAAAACGAAGTTAAATCGCTTAATTTTGGACAGCTCCGATATTGTTACATTTTTTGGGCATAACTCTCTTATTCGAGCTCCGATTAAGGTGATTCAAGATGTTCTGGAAAGCCAAGAAGAGATCTATAACTTTCATGCTTTGATTTTTGAGAAATAAAGGTTGAATCAAAGATGAAATTGGACATGAAGTTGTTACACCTATGCTGTTTAATGTTCTGGAATGTTCTTTATCGAGAAGCTTCTAGTTTAGGGTGAAGGATGTGGTGCACGAAAATTTCAGCTATTTTAGCTATCCTAATTATATTAGGACTTTTCTGGTTGTTTTAAGATTTCCTAGTTATATTAGGAGTTTACTTTACCTTTAATATTTTCTTATTCTATTTAGATTATGATTCCATTATCTTAGAGGATTTTGTAAGCTTCACAAACTATAAATAAGGGGAGAAATATTCAGATTTGGGACCTCTCTTTTTCTCTTCCCTTTTCTCCTTCGAAATTTCTTTATGGCTTTACGTGGCTAAAACTTTTATTCTTGGTCGAAGGAAATTGAAGCCTCGAAATCAAGAAAACTGTGAGATCTAATTAGTTTTTACTGTTCAATTTATGCTTCAAGTATTGAATGTTCTTTTGTTTTATTTATATGATTCTCTCATGTAATTACTAGGGTGGCCAACTAGTTTATTATTCGTTATAATCTATTACTAAGTTAGATATCAAATCCGTAATTGTTTTATCCCTCTAATTTTTGAAGCAACTAAGATTTAATAATTTGTTGCGTCAGAGATTATTAGATTTTAGGAAGAGCGTTCAACTAAATTAAATGCAATCGCGTGTGCTTGTGTTGTTTAGCTTCATCGATCTCTCTAATTCTTAAGGCAGCTACTAGATTTAATCTTTAGCGCGTGTCTGAGGTTGTTTAGTGGTTAGGGTTAATTAGGTCGCGTGTATTCTAATTAACTACGACTAAGGAGAGATAGAAAAATAATTCAAACGGTGAATATTTAAAGTTTGAATTGAAATATACTTGCATCAATGATCAGTTACAAGATTCCGATGGTGGATATTGACTTAGACCAAGGTTCGTCTTCTTGATTAAATTCAATATTTTTAAATTTAGTAATTTTTCTTTATATACTCAAACCCCCCTCCCCCCCCACTAACCTTGTTTACGTAACATAAACTTAGGCTAGGTACTCTTTGTGAGAACGATCCTTACTCGTAATACTATATATATTTTTTGGAGTACAGGTTTTATTTTTAGTTGCCTGCGACAGCACACCAGTTTGCTAGTAGTAAAAGAATCGACAAAGCACATCGCAACCTTATTCTTGGTAAAGCAACAGAAGGATGAGTCCCTCTGAGCCTATACAACCAGATTTAACCAAGTGGCATTGGATATTCTTGACCTTGAACAGTATGTGGCCCTAGTTACATACACTAAAGGATTGAAATCTTGAGCCTTCTGATAATATATATAAATTATTGAAAGGGTAAAAGTATAATTTAGTCCATTATCTTTGGTGTAAATGACACTTTGATCGATTATCTTTCAAAATGAACCTTTTAGTCCATTATCTTTGGTGTAAATGACACTTTCATCCATCATCTTTCGAAATGAGCCTTTTAGTCCAATATGTTTCACATAAATGACGCCGTTAGTCCAACTTCAAAACATATAGGAGGAAACATATAGGGGTTCTAAATTAAATTTTAGAGCCCCTCAATTTAGAGCCCCCATTGAGGATGACCTTAGCAATTTAGAGGCCCAAGTATTTTTTAGAGCCTCTAAAAAAAATTCAACTCCAATGAGAGGCTCTATAAAATTGGGGCTTTATATTGTGTTAAATTTTATTTTCCAAACTAATTTGAATATATGTTATTTTTTCTCGTGTGTTAATTTTCTTTTGATAAATTATTATCGTCATAATCATAACTTTTTTTTATGAACATTTAGACCAAAAAAATATTTAATTCTGACAACGGTAAAAATTATTGAATTATGATGATGTTTAATTACATTCGATTTGTATTTTTTAATTTGATTATATTCCTTTTTGTGAATTAATTTGTATTTAATTAAAATTAAAAAGGGAAAGTAAAAACACAAATGTGAAATTGACCCAAATTATGAAATTTTTATTAAACAATAAATTACCACTAAAACTTAAATTTACAAAGTCTACAAGTTGAATCCAAATTAATTTTATTAAAATTGACCCAAATTATGAAATTTTTTTAAAAAATTAAAAACAAAGGATTTAAAAAAAAATTAATCCCAACAATTAAAAAAAATTAAAAAATTAATCCCAACCATTAAAAAAAATTAAAAACAAAGGATTTAAAAAAAAAAATAAATCCAAACCATTTAAAAAAAAAATTAAAAAAAAGAAAACCTTACATATAAAACCCATCATCTTCCCCATTTTCCACTCAGCCGCCGTTGCCCCCTTACCCTCCCTCCCCTCCCCCCCCCCCTCCCGCCGACGTAGGCACCCCACCCCACCCTACCCCACCCCGCTGCAACACCTCCCTACTGTACCTACCCACCCCGCTGCCTCCTCCATTCTTTTTTTTCAAATTCGCGGTGCTACTCCACCCCACCCCACACGCCCACCCACCCCGCTGCACCCATCCATCCTACTACCTCCTCTATTTTTTTTTCCAGATCCGCGACACCACCCTACCCCACCCCAACCCCCCATCCCCTAATTTTTTTTTTCACAGATTATATATATCGCAAATCATGGGTGTTCTAAAAAATAATTTTTTTTGTATATATAAACACAAAAAGGGATAGAAATTGAATTTGTACAAATACTTTTTTTTGTTTTTTTGGGCAATTGACCAAATTTTTTGGGTGATTAGTATATATTGGTGATGAATGCACACTTTGTTTTTGAACGTTCTGCAACTCCAACGGGTATTTTTTTTTCAGATTGCTGTCCTTTTTTGTTTTTGTCAAATAAATTAATTTTTTTTTGGGTTAAGTCAGATCTGACATCGTCTGATCTGACGATGTCAGATCTGATTTGGAAGAGGAGCCCCACGGGGCTCTATTTTGTTTTGTCTTTTTCCTCGGGCTTCATTTTGTTCAACAAATTTGTTGAACAAAATGGAGCCCGGGCTCTATTTTTGGTGAAATCTATTAAATTTGACACAAAAGTAGCAAAAAGTAGTAATTTGGGGCTCTATAATAAACATTGGTGTTGCCTTTTTGCTTCAAAAGGTTCTATATTTGCAAAAAAATTGTAATCATTGTGTTTTAGATCTTACATTGAAGATGGCCTTTAGAGCCCCTCAATTTAGAGCCCCCATTGAGGATGGCCTTAGAAAAGTGGTTGGAATTAAGTTTACAAAAATTGTCGGAATTCTATACAAAACTATTTGTGCAGAAAATTAGCACAAGTCAGTCGTGTCATAAACGTCAAGATTTTTCTTTTTTTGGTTAAATTCAATTTGTAATTTTACATGACTTGCTAAATAGTACTACTTGTGTTTATTATCCAATGGTAGCCTAATTGAAGGGTAAAAAATGTTAAAAAAAGCATGAAAAATAAAGATAATAGTTATCATTGCATGTGAAACTAAGGGGCATAAAATGGATTTAGTGCTTCCTTTTTTGTTTGTTTTGGTGATTTAGATGCTACAAAAAAATTGATGCTACAAAAAACAGATATGGTAAGGATGAACCCATCAGCTGGTGCGAATTTCCAATAATTGGTAGCTTCCAAGGCCCTGATGGCAATTTCGTGTATGGCTTTTGGGCTCCTGATTTTGTGAGGTTTTTTACAATCAATGCACCGCTTTATGCATTAAAAACTAGACTCGTAGTGCTTTTAAATTATATAGATATATCATCACCTAACTCTTTTTTAATTGCTACAGTTTTTAATCCGAAATTGGCCCAAAAACTAATTCTAACTTTGTAATCTTTTAGACTTCTTTAATTATTTTTGGAATTGAACTTGTTTGATTGAGCTTGCATATCTATCGTAGATGTTCTAGCATGATCACTTTAATAAATTCTGATTTACATATTAACTCGAATACATTGAAACGCGATATATATATATAACAATTATTATTAATTAGCCTTTCTTTCACAATCGAATAGTTTTATTTTTAACTCGTATTTTGCGGGGATATTACGGTAGGAATGAGTATGAATGAAGAAGAGTTAAAAGCGGAATCCGATGAGGGATCATACCATTCTTCTAGAATGAATGATTGAATTGTGGTTATTTTCATTCAATTTTCATTTTTCTTACTTTCAAATGCCTTCTTGCTCTATATGATCATTTAGGTTATTTTAAAATTCTAGTTGTCTAAATAGACCAAATAAATAATTCCTATGGGCTATGGTAATGGCTATGGCTATTGCTATGGCTATGGCATGGCTATGGATGGCTACGACTATGGCTGGATAACTATAGCTAGAGATTTAGGAGTAGCTAGGCTAGGGGTGAATCTTGATAGTTGAGATACTAAGTTCTAATTTTATGAATTAGGAATAAAATGTTTTTTTTTAAAAATAACAACTACTTTTAGCTCGATAACTGACTTCTAAATTTGGTGGTTGTTGGTTCTTTGTAGTCACTCACAACAATAACAACTACTTTGACCCTTCCGTATATCACTTGACAAATTCGGCGGCTGTTGGTTCTTTGTAGTCACCCACAAAAATAACAACTACTTTCGGCTCGATAACTAACTTCTAAATAGCTTTGGAGATACTCATTATTCTTGAAAATTTAGGTATATCCTTAACTTGGGCCGATTCCACAAATTCACGAGTCCAATATTCTATCGGCACATTGTTAAGTTTAACCCAAAGAGGAATACGGTCAACCTTACATTCTTCTATTTTTTGTTCTTCTATATCTAGAATTCTAGAAAATATCTATGAAGCATCTACTTAGGGTTAGATCGCTTTCTATTTTGTGAAGCGTCCACATAGATTTTGCATTATGTGAATAATACTTTCTTTGTGAGTAGGTAGCATTTGCTAGGACAAAACTGACTATATATAAACCTTTCTTCATATGGCCTTCACTATATGCCTTTTGCATACTTAGTCTCTATTTGGTTTAACGGTAAAATTTTAGCTTTTGAATGAATAAAAGTTGTTAACTTTTGACCTATGTTGGGCAACGTTAGGATTTTAAAAATTTTAAGGCTAATATCGGACTTTAAAAAAGAGTAAATGACTTAACACCCCCCTGTGTTTTGCTAAAAGTGCACAATATCCCCCTGTGTTTTAAAACGTAGTTGATTACCCCCCTGTATTTTATGAAAGTAGCTAAATATCCCATGTGTTTTAAAACATAGCTAATTACCCCCTGTATTTTATAAAAATAGCTGATTACCCCTCTATGATTTATAGAAGTAGTTGATTGTCCCCCTGCGTGTGCATGTATGTAATATACCCGATGAAGGGAGCAAGTGAAACCCAACAACAGTAGCAGAATCACCTATCTGTGTACCACCGAAAACAAAATCACCCTTGTCATCATCTTCTTTAATTGTTTTAAGTTAATTTGAATGTGGGTCTCGTCATGCTTTTTTGTTTTGTTCCGGCCACCACCACTATTTGCTTGTATATTTGAATGTGGGTGTGTGGACATTTCTAGGGTTATAAAAAAACTTAATATTACCTGTTGAAAATGATTGATGGCTTGTGTGCGACTGGAGGCAGTATCTTTATCTAGCGTGCCAGGATAATACTCAAGTTTTTCGATTAGCTTCCATTTTTTTTTTTTTTTGGTTAAAAGCACATAGGGTTTGCTAGAGAAGATGATCATTTTTTTTTTTGATGTAGGAAGATGATCAGTTTGTGATAATGTGGGTATGTAGGGTGTTATGATGATGAAGCTTTTTTAGGAAGCTAAGTTCCAACTAGACACGTGGCAACATATCATTCGCACATTATTTCATCCAAATTACTCCATTGTTTAGTTTTGTTTTTTAATATAGAAAGACACAATTATCCCTAAAAACTAACAGATAGTTAACGGTGTTAAGATTGATGAGGACATTTGGGTAAATAAAAAAGTTTATGCGGGACTTTGGGCTTTAATGATAAACTAATGGGGCAAAATGGGATTAACTCGTTTATTATGTTTAAACACATTAACAGTCGTTTATCTGGTGTCTCTTGTAATATCCCACATCGCACGCGGAGGTCTTTGGGCCGCTTGATATAATGGGTAACACCCTTGTATCGGGTAGGCGTGTCTTCCTAGCAGTGGCTGGGAGGCGTCAACATCGTGAGGGGGATGGGCCCCAGAGCGGACAATACGTGCATAGTGCGCTTCCAGGCCCACTCATCATGGCCTCGGTGCTCGCTTAGGCCCTAAGTCCAAGGAGTATCCTGCAAGCGTGGGAGTGTTGGTTCGGGGCGTTACAAAGAAGGTATCAGAGCCGACCATTCGTATGGCAAGCGAGGACGTTGGGTCCCCAAGAGGGGGCGGGTGTAATATCCCACATCGGACGCGGAGGTCTTTGGGCTGCTTGATATAAGGGGTAACATCCTTATATCGTGTACGCGCGTTTTACTGGCAGTGGCTGGGAGGCGAAAAAATCGTGAGGGGAATGGGTCCCAATGCGGACAATACGTGCATAGTGCGCTTCTGGGCCCACTCGCCATGGACTCGGTGCTCGCTTGAGCCCTAACTCCAGGGAGTATCCTGCAGGCGTGGGAGTGTTGGTTTGGGGCGTTACAACTCTTGTCTCAGTAAAGAGTATTCACAAGCTATCCACAAGCATTAATTCTTCTCTTGACCTATCAGACCATCTCCTCGTTCTGCCCAAGGGTCTATTTTTCGGATGGCCTGGTTGACCCAATCATAATATAAAAACGGGCGCCACTACCCCAGCTCGGATCTTGCTAGGAGTAAAAGTTCCAAAAATTTGAAAGCTCTTACCTACTAGTACGCACGTACTATACTTAATTTTTTAGCTATTGTAAGTTTTGTAAATCGAATCTATTTGTGGAATTAGAAGATAGGGACTATATAATCAAAAAAATTCATTCACAGCAGTGCCACATTATTCCAATCAAGTACCGCTGGCAAACCGCTTTCTTATGCCTATACAACTAGTAGGGCATTAGTCATAGCCGAAATTCGTCGAAGGGATAAAAATGAAAGAAGAGGAAGAATAAGAAGTTTTTCTCTTTCTTTCAATCCAAATAGGAGAACAAAGAAAGCACTCAAAAATGAAAGTTTTCTAAAGGAAGTTGGGAACAACAGAATTTGTCTAATTTGGAATATAACTATGACACTAACGACATAAAGAGATTTGATCAGACTTTATCTTCTAACTATGTACAACACGAAAAGGTCGAGGTAAGAAAAGAAACCCATAACATTTTTCTCCTGCTCAAGATCGTTCCGACACGGACTTAAAAGAATACCTAAGGTATATAAGTGGTTTATTTTCAAAAGGGATTTATTTTGACTGTATCTTTTAGACAGCTTACAGCTAAGTCACTAATCATATAGCTAATAAAATCAAGTCGGTCACTATTGAGATAGCTCATAAAATTATTTGTTTCACCCCTATTCCCTAAAGCTTCTCTTAAGAGAATCCTTTGACTACATTGGGCTCTGCTCGTTTGTCTATGCTCCAACCCAGCAAGATGATTGAAATTAATCGAATTGTCTCTTTTTAATATCTGGTTATCTGATAAAAAAGGCAAGAAAGGGTTTCATGGTATATTATTTTTAGGGGCACTAGTCCCCGTGAGAAAAAAAGGGTCCCAAAGAAAGCACAATAGCCGCCCTGCATCATTAATCTTTATTGCACTCTGTCTTCGATGAGGAGTACAACCGTCCGAGAATACCTTTTTTTGATAAGAAAGTGTACTGTCCAACGACTTCTCCTTTTTCGAACATTCCATTCTAGAAGCGGTAGCTTTCCACCTTCTTCGGTGAGAAGTTCCCTTCCATTTTCTGAAATCCCTGATTGGTCTGCTCAGCAAATGTACAAAGTGCTCGGATCCAGTCAAGATCCGAACAACCAGGAGCACTCAACTAATAGTCTAGTCTTGTTTTTTTTTTTTTTTTTTCTATTAGTTGCAATGTGAACATGCATTTACTTATGATATTAGTTGAGTAGGCTTGCCTTAGTTATCTGCTATAAGATAGCTAGTTTTTGGGCTTTTGACATAAAAAAGCCTTTCCGACTTAGAACTTCGCTTCATTTTTTTTCTAGTATAAATCTTGTAATATTCTTGGACTAGTAGAATATAGGAATAAAATTGGTGAAATTTTTGCTCGAAATCTAAGTGGTCAATTTACATCAGAAATAAAGAATGAGATTGCTGAAGAAATGTTCTCTCCTAAAACCATTTTTCACATCCACAAACCACACCAAACCACCCGTATTACACAACCAAATTCACCATTAACCATATCCTCACCTTTATTACCACCACTTGTTGTTTCTTCACCGCTTATAATCCATCATCTTTCTCCTTCTCACCTTCTTTCCTGCATTCTTTACTTCTTCATTTATGGCTCACCATAAAGATCCCACTTTCGCAAATTTCACCCCAAGAACTCTCACTCCCACAAATGATGATACACCTTACAACCTTATGGCTAGGCTGGTTACAAATAAACCAGTCATTGCTTCTGATGTTAAAACAGTCATTGACAAATCTTGGGGACTCTCTGAATCAGCTGATGTCAACTCCCTTAAGAAAAACCACTACCTTATCTCTTTCTGAAATAAAGATGATCTCAACAGAGCATGGTACTTACGGCCATGGAAAATCCAAGGTCACCACCTTATCTTTCAGCCGAATGGCTCTATTCTCACCCCTGAAGAAATGGATCTCCAATTTACTTGTTTCTGGCTCCAAGTCCATGGCCTCCCCAGGGCATATATCTCTGAAAAAAAATGCGATAGACATTGGTTTATCCCTTGGTAAGCTTGAAGCATTTGATATATGCCTCAATGACTCTTTACTTGGCAATTGCCTTCGGCTTAGGATCAAATGGGACATAAATCAACCTCTGGTCATAGGTTTTCCTCTCCAAAGAGGACAACTTCCTTTGATTTGGATCAGCTTTAAGTATGAAAAACTTGGCGATTTCTGCACTTCGTGCGGTAAAATTGGTCATATCCTCAGGGAATGCCCTCAGAAAACCAAGAGAGATACCTCTAAGTCAGAAGCTAATGATATCTGTGGATATGGGCAAAGGCTCAAGGCCTTTCCAACTCGTCTCTCTGCTAATGATATCTGTGGATATTGAGATAAAATAGGTCTTTCATCCTTCTTTCAAATTTTCAAAGGGGCTTTGTTAAGTGAATCATTGTGAAGTTTACTCCTCAAGACTACTAGTCTTTAGTTTACTTGACATTTACGGTTTTTCTCAATTATTTACTTGGAGTAAAATTGACAAAAAATTCTTGATTACTTATTTCCATTTACCAATTACTCATTTTATTAGAAATACTAAGTTAGGGGTTCTAACGCATACAATATCATGCAAGATATTATAGTTGATTTTATAGTTACAAGTGATTATACTTTATAGCTTGTATAATTAACTTTTCCTCATCTATTGTAATTATTATTTTACTCCAACAAAGAGACAAATAGCCTTTTTTTTATTTTTCTCAAAACTACCTTATAAATATCACCCCACAATGTATTACACTCAAAAGCTACGTCTGTTTGGAACTGTTTTGAAAATAGATTTTTTGTTTTCAAAAGATAAAATATAGAAAAACTATTTTTGGCATGGTTGGTTTTCTAGACAAAAAAAAATTATTATTCATATAATTATAATGGTATCTTCACCTTAAAAAAATTGTTCAAAGAACAATACTACTCATACAAACTTTCTGTTCTATTATTCTTAAAAATCATTTTCGAAAACTATTCTAGGAAACAAAAGAATAAAAACATTTTCAAACAGGTCGTACATAACTAACATATTCCGATTAATTTGGGTCTTGGCTGTTGCTAGGGAGATTACAAAGTAAAATCTAAAATATAGACTTCTTAATTTCACTACAAAAAAATTAGATTCAGCGATGGACCGTCACCATACCGTCGCAGATATGGCAACGGCATAGTGAAGGAAAATGTTGACACCAATTTTATGACAGAAAAGTAACGACACAGTTACGGAAAAAAATACCCGTCACCAAGCCATCACTAACAGTGATGGCTTCTTAGCCGTCACTGATTCGGTGACGGCCCAGCTACGATCGTCACTAATTTGGTGACGGCTCAGTGATAAGTTTTTCCCCTTTTGATATATAGAGATGGCACGCTGCTAGTCCGTCACCATGCCATCGCCAAAAAGTTTGCCGCTCAATTTCTCATATTTCTTTTAACGAACATCGTCTTTAAACACTGAGTAACAACGATGTGTTAAAATGTTTCAAAAGCATTACCAATAACTAATGTATTCTTAATTTCAAGTATTGTCGTTATTTGAACACAATAATTAAATGCTATGTTTGTCTACATATTTACTACAATATGATAGAAATTTGATAACATAATTTGTAATGAACAAGATTTTATTTCATAACATTCGATAATTAGGGATTACATTAACAGACGGTTAACTTTAGTCATTACCATACAAAAGTCCATAACTAGATACACACACATATCTTAATATATCACATATTTGTAAACCTTACTTACTACGTTTTTACATAATTTTTCACTTGAACAACTTCGGCAGAAGGATCCGATACATTTGATCCACATTCTTTTGATGGTGTTGAGCCATCGAAATGTAACCATCTTCTTTTGGTGGTTCGTTTAGATCAAATTGACCTTCAACTCTGCTACTGCTTGCCTTCGATAAATCACATTTATCTGTCTGTTTCTCCTTTTTAACGGTAACCCACTCACCCACTCACCTTAAACTTCCTTACTCATCGTTTATAAGATATCATTCATCGAGATTACGTTTATGTAAATATGGAAGACAACATACGGGATTGTTTACTATTTATATAGAACTGAAATTGGTGAAAATTTGGCGACGGCACGGTGAGGGGTCTTCTCCAAATTATTGGTGCCAACTTCACGTGACTTCCAAACATTTGCGACGGCAGGGTGAGGGCTCGAAGAAGACATGGTGAGATTGTAATCATCAAATTTTTGGAGCCATGTCGGCTTTTATTGGAGACGGGCATCAGGCCCATCTCTATGTTGGAGACGGGCATCAGGCCGTCTTCATATTGGAGACGGGCAGACATCTCCATATTAGAGGTGGGCATCAGGCCCGCCTTTGTCTTGGAGATGGGAGCCCGTCTCCATATTGGAGGCGGGCGGAGTCCCATCTCCATATTGGAGATGGGCCGATGCCCGTCTCCAATAAGAGGCCCACGCTGTGGGCCTCTTTATTTGGAGACAGGCGGATTCCCGTCTCCATGTTGGGGACGGGCATCAGCTTGTCCCCATATTGGAGATGGCTCGATGCCCGTCTCCAACTGTGGGCCTCTTTTAATTGGGCGATGGCCCTAGTTCATGCCGGGCCGTCGCCCAATTGAATATATTTTGAACAGAGGGCAGAATAGGTTATGCCCTCTGTTACGTTTTTTTTTTTGCAGAATCAAGAAAAACCCCACCCCCTACCCTACCTCACCCCTAGTGCCCCACCCCTCTCTCCCAACTTTCCCACTTCTTTATATACCCCTCGCCATCAACTTGTTGAGGTAATAATGAATATTTTTTTGGTATTTATACATGTTGTATATATATATATATATATATATATATGTATGTATGTATGTATATGTATGTATGTATGTATATGTATGTATAGATCTAGCTATAACCCTCTCTCCCCCCTCCTATGATGCTATGTACTTTCTCAACATATTACCATTTCCCCAACCTTAGAAAAAATTTAATTTTTTTAGTTTATTTATATATACATTTGTATATGTATGTACATCTATGTATATATGATACATTTTGTGTGTTGTTATGAATATGGGTATTAATAATGCACCTAACGTAAATATGTTAATTTAGTTGTTAATTTTTTTTTTGGATTTATTATTATTTTTTAATTTACGATTTTTTTTTTCATTTTTTTTTGTCTATTATTTTTCTTTGTTATTATTATTTTTTTAATTTGTGTTATTTTTAACACATTTTGGTTACTTTGATTTTTTCTGATTTTTTTTTTAATTTTGGATTTTTTTTTATTTTTTAATTTACCAAAATTTTTTGTTTTTATTTGTCTATTATTTTTATTTGTTATAATTTTTTTTAATTTGTGTTATTTTTAACACATTTTGGTTATTTTGCTTTAATTTTCTTTCTTTCGGATTATTTTTTTATTTTTTTATTTTCGGATTTAATTTTTTTAACACATTTTGGTTATTTTGATTTAATTTAATTTTTTTATTTTTATTTTCGGATTTAATTTTTTTTAACACATTTTGGTTATTTTTATTTTATTTTCTAATTTTTTTTTTCGGATTTTTGGTTTTTAAAATTTTATTTTATTTTATAATTTTTTTGTAGGTTTTTTTTAACATAAATAGGTTAGTTAATTTTTTTAAATTTTCGGATTTTTTTTTTCGGATATATATTTTTTTCATTTTTTAATTGTCTATTTTTTTATTTCTATTTTGGTTTTTTAATTGTTGTTTGTTTTTTTTTTATATATTTAGGTTATATTTTGGTTTTTTTTAATTTCTTTGTATTTATTTTTCCCGAAATTGGTATTTTCTTTGGATGTCAAATTTCGGTAATCGTAAACCATAAAATTATAAATATAATGTGTTTGAGTAATATGTATAATGTACTGTTGCTGTGTAAATCTTTTAATTACAGGTTATCAGATTATTCACTGTTGCGGGGAACCTCTGTCCGTTTGTCGCGTCCGGAGTTTACAGATTTTACGGTAATATTTTTTGAAACTTCGTATTTTTTTTTATCTTAACAATTTGTGGTCTATGATTTCAAATTCGGATAATCGTCAACCATAAAATTAAAAATTCCAATGTCAGGACCGAGCCCGGATCAACTATTATCCTGTTCTATTTAATGATTCTAACTTCATATTTGTTGAGTTGTCACATATTTATGTTGAGTAACCTTGTACATTGTACTTTGTGCCCTTCAACGCTTTATCGTGAACATTGTACCTTGCACACGAAGATTTTGAATAATTTTTAAAATGTATTGTTGTTGTGGAAATGTTTTGAATGCAGATATCGGATTACTTACGGTACAGAGGAAACTCTGTCCGTTTGTCGCGTCTGTCTATCAATTTGAATAAAATTTGTCAAATATAATTTAAATGTTAATTTTTTCATATATGTTTAAAGTTTCACAATTTTGTTACATATATCATTTTCTGCGTTGTATAACATTGTTCAGTTTTTCGTTTGTTTTGTATCTTTGTCATGTTGTCAAACTCATGCATAATAAGTCTCACTCATCGAATTTAGATAGCTCTTTTACCTAATAATGTATTACGTAATTTTTAAAATGCAATAACATTTAACAAATTGGTCAGTGCATCATTTCATGGAGTCAAATCTTGAATAGATGTATCAGAAATGGATTGACGGTAATCTTAATGAGGCGTTTATCCAAGGTGTTTCAGATTTTGTATCTTTCGCAAGCAACCAACATTATTATATGGATGGCAACAAGATAAGATGTCTATGTGTAAGATGACAAAACTTAAAATTCTAAACAACAGGAACGGTTGTTGATCATCTGTATAAGAAGGGTTTTATGTTTTTTTTACTATCAATGGATTGCACAAGGCGAACATGTGTATAACAATTATGTTCCAAGTGCACAAACTTGGGCGTATAATCAAGAACAACAGTTTGGTGAAACGAATAATTACAGAACATTGGTTTTTGACGCTGTCAGTCCGCAGTTCACCAACGATCACAATGTTGAGGTTAATGAAGAACCTAACATGGAAGCACAGGAATTTTTTGAGTTGTTGAATGCCGCTGATAGGACATTGTTTGATGGTTGTGTGAAACTTACTCAATTGTCAGTCGTGGCTCGATATATGAATATGAAGTCCGAGCATAATATGAGCAACTCTCTATTTAACAGGTTCATGGAAGAATTAATGAAAGTGTTGCCTGAGAATCATAACTTGTCTGAAAACCTCTATAGATTTAAGAAACTAATCAAGCCATTAGGGTTGGGATATCAGAAGATCGATGTTTGTGTAAATGGATGCACCTTATTTTACAATGATCGGAGACTCATGGAAAATTATCCGCACTGTGGCCACGCACGTTTCGAGGATATAACTAGTGATAGAAAATGGGGTATGCCTATTTCCTACAAAAAGTTAAGATATTTCCCTCTGACACCAAGGTTGAAAAGATTGTACATGTCAAATGCTACAGCCAGACACATGATGTGTCATAAATATCACACTGTGGAGGATGGGAATCTTTGTCATCCATCAGATGCCGAATCTTAGAAATATTTCGACTCCCTGCATCCAGAATTAGCTGCAGAACTAAGAAATGTTCAACTAGGCCTTTGTTCAGATGGTTTTAACCCGTACAGTTCAAATGCGCTACCTTACTCTTGCTGGCCAGTGATAATTACCCCATACAACCTTCCACCATGGATGTGCATGAAGGATCTCGTAATGTTTTTGATACTACTCATTCCTGGTCCCAAGCATCCCAGTAAGAATATTGATGTCTACCTAGAGCCCCTAATCGATGAATTGATAACTCTATGGTCGGAAGGAACATTATGTTATGATATTGCTACGAAGACTAATTTTTGTTTAAGTGCAGTCTTGATGTGGACAATAAATGACTTCCCGGCTTATGATATGTTGTCGGGATGGAGCACACATGGGATGTTATCGTGTCCTATTTGTATGGAAAAGTCAAGAGCTTTTCACTTACCAGCAGGGAAGAAGCCTTCATTCTTCGACTGCTATCGTCAATTCTTACCACAGAATAGTTCATTATGACGTGACAAGATAATTTTTATCAAGGATAGGCACGAGATATTTACACCTCTACCACGATTATCTGGGCAACAAATTTGGGAACGGGTGAAAGATTTCCCAACGATCCAAGAGAGCTCTTGCAAGAAGCTTGATGGGTTTGGTATATATCATAATTGGAAGAAAAGAAGTATTTTTTGGGAATTGCCACACTGGAAGACGCACCTTGTTCGTTACAACTTAGACGTGATGCATATTGAGAAAAATATTTTCGACAATGTCTTCAATACTATAATGGCAGTTAAGGGTAAGACTAAAGACAACCTTCTAGCCCGGAAAGACATGTACACTTTTTACAATCGGCCAGAATTCTGCGAAGACAATACGAACAAGTTCAGTATATACACCCTGCCCAGAATAAAGAGAAAAGTGTTACTACAATGGGTTGAAGGCATAAAATTTTCCAATGGTTATGCTTCTAATATATCAAATTGTGTCGACATGAAGGATTTGAAAATGTCACACATGAAGAGCCACGATTGTCATATATTTATGGAGAGACTATTTATCATTGCATTGCGCGAACTCATGCCGAAACAGGCTTCAGAGACATTTGCTGAATTGAGCTTATTTTTTAGCAATCTATGTTGTTCAACTTTGCAAAGAACCAATTTGGAAAGGATGCAATATAATATTGTAATGACGCTGTGCAAACTGGAGAAGATGTTGCCTCCTGCATTTTTTGACTCAATGGAACATTTACCTGTCCATTTGGTTTATGAAGCGATATGCTGTGGACCGGTTTAATATCGGTGGATGTACCATTTCGAGAGGTTTTTGCAAGGCCTGAAGAGGAGAGTTAAAAATAAAGCACGTGTTGAAGGATCTATTTGTGAAGCCTATCACGTCCTTGAGACATCAACTTTCTGTTCATATTATTTTGAACAACACGTGTCAACTAAAAGCAGAAGGTTAGGTCGAAACAACTAGTATAACGGGGTAGACTATCTTTAGGGTTGTTTATCTATATTTTCTTGTCCGGGTTGTCCAATTGGTGCGGATGCAGAGATCTCACTACCGAAGTATGATCTCCAGTTGGCACACTTATATGCACTCATGAATTACGTAGAGGTACAACCTTATATAAGGTATGTTTGCAACAATTTGGTATGCAATTTCCTTCGTTGGGATTATTATACTTTTTTTAATGAGCAGCTTTACGAATTGGATGCAGATTGTTTGAGGAAGACTTGGAACAACAGTACGGCCATATTAACCAAAGAGATAGACAGTTGCATTTTGACAAATCTTTCTCGAGATGGATATATGGCCAAGTCAGTATTTTGTATGCAATTTCTGCCTATTCATTAAGGGCACGACCAGTTGAGTATTAACCAAATGTAATCATATTGCAGTTAAGAGATAGGTATGACGTAGATGATCATATGAAATATCTCTCCAAATGGCTGCACAGAAAGGCACGCATATGGTGTAGATACATGGTAAACGGATACAGGTTCTCTACGATCGAATATGGGTCTTCAAAATCCACGAACAATAGTGGTGTTTTCATAAGAGGTACAGGTGATGGTACAACTGGGGAAATAGGGGACTATGGGGTATTGAAGGATATTATTGAACTACAATATCCTAATCCAACATTACAACATACAAGAGTTATTCTGTTTAAGTGCAATTGGTATGATATCACAAATGATAGATGTGTGAAGTCAAATCAGAGGACCGGATTGGTTGACGTGAACATGAGAAAAATATATCCCAAGTACGAACCGTTTGTATTGGCAGGTCAAGCCCAGCAAGTGCATTATTGTGTTTATCCAGGGGCTAAGAGAGAACGAGTGGATTAGGTGGGCGTCGTTAAAATCCGTCCAAACATTTCTATGACATGGACAGACAAGAGATAGATATGGATGATAACACAAGTTTTCAATCGGATCACATGAATGTGCCCCCAGTGGAACCGAATGATTTTGATTCTAATTCATATATTAATGATTCGGATGTATATACTGAAATAATAAGAGAAGATGACGAACATGGAGACGTAGAAGAATATGTAAATGACGAAGAATATGAGCATGAAATAAATGATAATGGTGAACATGATGATGATGATGAGTGTGCCCCATATGATGATGAAGATGACGATGATGATGATTGTGACCCATATGATAATGAAGATAACGATGATGACAATGACGATAATGATGAGGATGAGGAGGAAGATAGGAAACATACAACCTTCCACAATCATGACGGTGACAATGAGCGAAATGATGATTTTTGAGAAAAACATAGGTTATGAAAAAATATTTGTCATGGTTGTATTTCAATTGATAAAGTAGTGATTCCTAGTGTTATACATAGATCTAGGAGAGTTATAGTATGTAATGTTACATAATTACATTTTTTCAGTCAATATATATTATTTATATATTCTAATTCTATTGTGTCAAAACAGGCAATGGGAGGCGGTGAAGATCCAACTCGCAAGGGGAAAAAATAATTGAAGCAGAACAGCTTGTTAGAAAAAAGGACATCTTCGACTCATACCCCCCTTATTGTGCCCGAGATGCAGCGATTCAATCCGGCAGGACTGAATGATGTATCACAATTGGGTAGCCGTAGATCTATAGGTGCACATCATTTGAGTGGTCGTGGATCCACAAGTGCACATACACCAACTGATCGTGGTGCTGGTAATGTCTCTGTGGTTGTTGGGCATGGTTCATCTAATTCATCAGTGGGTAGCGACATCGGATCCCAGACGATACGCAGTCCCAACAAGAGTAACCATATGTACAGGCCACATCCACTAGTTATAATAAACGATACTATTCATCAGCTGGACTGCCATAGGAGTTAGAGGACTTATGTGTAAATGGTGTTGGCTTTTCAATGCCCGGTGGTGTGCAATTTTCTAATATGCCCGAGTCCTCGCATGCTGCTGAACGACGGGCTGCAGGAATTGAAGATTGACAATTTTATGGATTCCAGTCTCTAGCCGATTATAAGATATGGCAAAATGACAAGCGACGCTATGTAGAGGTCGTAAGAAACGGGTATGTAATAGTTCACACTTGAAGTTTAAATATTCTCTTTTTTGTACCCTAATATATAGGTTTGGATTATGTTATGTTGTATAGATAAGATCCATATAACACCGTCAAAGGTATTACAAGAGCTCTACATACCAGGTATGTAGAGCCGTAGTTGACATGTAGACAGGTCCCAAGTGATACAAAGAAATTATGGTTCGAATATTTCAGGGTATGAACTATTAAATCAATATATATTGTGGGAACTATTGTACAATTGTATATATAATTGATGAATTATATGGATGATAATATTAATGCTTTCAGAGGGAGTACAAATGGCTTCTAAGTGATGAAGCTGAAGTTTGGCGCAAGTTTGAATCTACTGCAAGACGCCGAATTTCAGATTTGACAAACAAAGGACGAACAAGAACGAAAAAGTCAGATTTCATACCACTTGACACATGGAACGAAATGCTGAAGTTATGGCAAAGGCCAGAATGGCAGGAAATCTCAAGGAGAAATTCAGACAATCGAAAGGCCAATCCGTCTACTCATCATTTGGGTTCAATCCCAACCAATGAGGCAGCTAAAAGAATGGTATTGATTTAGTAATACAATCTTGTTTACGTATATATGTTATGTGTAGGAAAAAAATTCATCGAAATCCACAATTATATGTAAAGTAATTTGGTCAATTTCTATTGTAGGAAAAAGAACTTGGAAGGACAGTGACTTATGTTGAGGTTTTCAAGAAGGCTCATCGCAAGGGGACTGACGGACCGTACACAGACTCTTGGGCCGAGCAGACTATGGTATGTATTATTGATGTAATTTCTAGAAGAGGTAGCAATGCATATGGTTTATGTTGAAGATAATTTGGGATTCATAGTATTGACCTAAAGGTTTGTAGGTTTTGCAAAGTATTTATAATTGTTAAAGCTATTATTCCAGAGGGAAAACATACTTGGTGATTGTGAGCATGAATATGGCTACACGGTGACCAAACATTTCAAAAATGGAATATGGTTACTTGTTTTACCCTGTTGTGTTGTCTAATGTATTTACAAATATATCCTTAGGGTTGTAGTAGAACATGATTAATATGTTGAGGTTAAGTGTGGTACTGTATGAGCTTGGACAATGTACATTAGGTTGGCTTTATTTGACAAACAGGTTATTGGGAAAAGTGCGAAATACAGAGACGACTCTGTTCATTTTTTTATTGACGAGTAAATGCATTAAAGAAAAATGCAGTAAGATAATTTTGTGTATTTCAATATTAAGTTTGTATAGCTGAGAAACATTTGGTTGTATCTCACAATGGTTATGTAATACTAACTTGTTACTAATATCTTTGTAGGCTTGTTACGACCAAATGCTCCAAACGGCTAGGAATGCATCTGAATCAGACTCGAATCCAATGCCTGTGGATGAGAACGCAGTATTTTTGCAGGCTGTTGGCCTACCACGCAAAGGTCGGTTATATGGGGTAGGTTCTCAGGTATCCGTTGAGTCTATCACAAATACTACAACCTATCATCGGCGTGTCATCACAGAGGAACAACTGAATGATACCGTTACGAGAGCCACAGTGACTTTGATTGAAACTGTACAAAGTCATCGCTAGCGGATCGAGAGTCAAGACGAGTTAATCATTCAACTTCAGTGAAGGTTGATGAAGCAGGACAAAATGATGGAAGATCTCTACGCAAAAGTCTATGGTCAACCTGAAGACCAACATTTTTCATCTTCACATAGTGATGAAGATGGAGAGTAATTTGTTATAATGTTATCTTTGTAGTTTGATGTTTGATGTTTAATACACTTCCATGTACATGACATTTCTTTTTATGACAGTTTAAAATAACATTCTATATGTTAAATATATATAGCATATTGTATTTGCGGTATTATTTGAAATGAATTTCATATATCAAATAGGTTCAATTTGGGATGATCCTGCAAATTTTTTCATCGGAATTATGACTAGTTTAAGAAGATGAAATGGTTAAGTTGGTGAGGGCTTAGTGAGGGCTTGGTGAAAGGAATGAACAGTGACGGATTGGTGAGGGAAAAGATTGGCGAAGGTTTGGTGACGACAATTTTGTGACAGTTTGGTAAGGGGTTAAGTTGGCGAGGGCTTAGTAACAGCAATCACTAATGACGGCCGAGTGAGGGTAATGTTGGTGAGGGCTTGTTGATGGGAAATGTAGTGACATTTGTGAGACGGCTTTAATTGACGAGGGGCCAGTGACGGAAAACTGTAGTGACAGCTTGGAGACGGGAAATTATGGCGAGGGCTTGGTGAGGGCGGACTGTAGTGAGGGCCTGGAGATTGGAAATTATGGTGAGGGGTTGGTGAAGGCGGATTTGGAGACGAGATGGAGAGCGTTTTCAACCATTGCCAAAACAGTGACAGCATGGCGAGAGGAACCATTTTGGAGACAATCTTCTGTCTGACGGACAGTTCATTTCACCGTGCCGTTGCAAATTCCACATTGGCGACAGCACGGTGAGGGGAGCCGTCTCTCACAGAATCCAGTTTTTTTGTAGTGTTTGGAGCGTAGTTGGAAGTAATGCACGTCTATGCCACCACCAAAATATTGTCATATTTTAGCCATATAATTCTAGATGTTGTCAATTTATGATTTTATGCTTACTTGGCATGCTAAATAAAAAGAATAAACTAAAAAAAATTATTATTCTAACATGCCAACTAAGCATCTATATAGAAGATGCTAAAAATAGAGTGATATATAGTCATGTTATTTGGTAATTACACAATGATTAGTTATTTTGATAGCTAGTTAATGGTGCAAAAAGACGAATGAATTTCGCCTTTAAAATTGTCTACCCTTTTCCTTGCTCCTTACATGCGAAAAAGAAAAGTCATCTAGGAGACTCATTTTTTTTTTCTTGGAATTACATTCTTCTTTTCTCAAAGGAGGGAAAGAAGTCATAACTCATAAGAGATTTTACACTAGAACAACTAAGTGTTATGATAACTTTAAACTTTATTAATTTAGACATCCTTGTAAATTAAGACAAGGACATTATTTATGGTATACTCTTACAAGACCATTGAAATGCATTCATGAAATTCTTTAATTATACGAGGATGGAGGGGCGGTCACATACAAGACATTCTTCTTGTTCACAGTCAACCCAGAACCCTCACTCATGTCAAGCATATTTGGTGCAAGACCATTTGGTAGCTTCCAATCGAAATGATACAATAGTAGTGCAAGTGAGAGTTCAATGATTGTAATACCAAAAAAAATTCCAGGACATATCCGCCTACCAGACCCAAATGGAAGGTACTCGAAGTTGGTTCCTTTATAGTCAATAGTCGACCCTTCAAATCTTTCTGGTATGAAGCATTCGGCATCAGGCCAATAGTCAGGATCTCTACCAATAGCCCATGAATTAATAATCACCTCTTGCTTCATGGGTATATCATATCCATTAATTTTACATTTTTCTCTGCATTCTCTTGGAAACAAACAAAGAGGAGGATGTAACCTCAGTGTTTCCTTAATAACTAACTTTAAGTATTGTAGTTCTTTAATGTCTTCTTCAGTGATGTCCTTCTTCTTGGTCAGAACTTGTCGTACCTCATCTTGTCCCTTCTGCATAACTTTAGGATTTTTCAACATTTCGGACATGACCCATTCTATGGTTGTTGCTGAAGTATCTGTACCTGCGGCAGATATGTCCTGAAAATGCGATTAAGTTTACTTATTCAACTTGGTGACTTGATGAACATGGTCAACATAGCAACAAGTAATGCAACCTAAATGTTAGGGTTATTTTCGATAACAGATTGTTGTGATTCTAAAATTTCTCCAAGACTTGAAAGCTTTCTTCTATTTTGAAAGAAAAGAGACTTGAAAGGGATTGTTGCTATAAAAAGTGTCATCATTTCTTAGACAAACTAAACAAAGATCATGAACATAATTAAAGTGAACAAAAAGGAACCAATCAACTATATACTGTACTTGCCTTGACATAGCAGAGGGAATATATATTTTTAAGGTACATTACTGCCTTGCAGTAAATCAGTTTATATCTGTTTAAGTTTTTAAATTAGAAAGTCACTTTACATGGTATTAGAGCCCAAATACCGTAAAATCATGGGTACCAAACTCACTCCCAAATGACGTGGTCACTTAACAATTTCAGTCAAAAGGAAAAAATTATTGATAGATATACGCTCATCATATGGGAAAAGTGTGTATGTGGTAAAAATGCACGTACAAAAATGAAGGCTTTGATGTTGGCGCTGGTGATTGGAAAGCCCATATCATTAGATTCCTGCAGTTTCAGAAGAACATCGACTAAATCATTCTCATTTGATGCATCACTGTTGGTCATCCTTTTCACCTTGTGCTCGTTGATGATGTTATCGAGAACTTTATCCATCCTCTTATGCAACTTCTGTATTGTCCGCTCCGTTCCACCAAAAAAAGGAAGAATTCTAAGAGAAGGAAAAGTATCCACCATGTCAAATCCTCCAGCAAGCTCAACTGCCTCCTTCAACACAGCAATGAATTCATCTGCATCTTTGCACTTATTCCCAAATGCTGCTATCGCAGTAATGCTATTTGTTAACAAGTAAAGATGTTCACTGAGATTGATTACATGGTCCGAACATGAAGAAATGGATTGAATAAGATTTTTCACTTCCTCTTCTCTCACTGACTTAAATGACTGAACACGCTTGGTGCTGAGAAGCTCCGTAACGCAAAATTTGCGTATTTGTTTCCAGTAATCACCATATGGAGAGAAGATAATTCCTGCTCCACCATATGTACCAATGTCAACAGCAAGACTTTTAGTCCTCTGAGCAAAACTAAGCTCATTATTCTTCAACACAGCTTCAGCTGCACTTGGGGATGATATTACTATCACTGAACGCTCACCAAGTTGTAGGTGCATGATGGGTCCATGCTTTTTAGCTAGCTCACTCAAAGAATGATGTGGTGAGGATGAACCCATGATCAGCTGATGCAAATTTCCGATAATTGGTAGCCTCAAAGGCCCTGGTGGCATTTTCGGGAGTGGTTTTTTGGGTCCTGATTTTCTGAGATGTTTTACAACCATGAACAACAAGAGGAGGAAAGTGACATAGAGAGCAGAAGAAGCTGCTAGGTCGAACATGTTGAACTAGCTGCTAGACAATTGTCTGAATATAAAGTGATCAGTTGTTGAGACTTGAGAGCTGGTTACCTTTTCTTGTGCGATGTTCTTCTCTTTTATAAGCTCAATCGATGTGGGGTTTCAGCCGCCGCATGAGTCGTCAGCAAGTGCGGCTTATGAATGCCGCGGATTTCTTAGGACGATAGCGCGCAATAGGGACGGCAAATGTTGTTCTCCTCATTTAATGCAATGCCACAAAGCTTAATTTCTGACAGATGGATCCGGGAGATATTATAAAGGGAAGTAAAGACAGAGTTTCGTTAGAAAAGTTGTTGGAACTAAGTTTACAAAATTGTCGGAATTCTATACAAAACTATTTGTGCAGAAAATTAGCACAAGTCGGTCGTGTCATAAACGTCAAGATTTTTCTTTTTTTGGTCAAATTCAATTTGTAATTTTACATGACTTGCTAAATAGTACTACTTGTGTTTATTATCCAATGGTAGCCTAATTGAAGGGTAATAAATGTTAAAAAAAGCATGAAAAATAAAGATAATAGTTATCATCGCATGTGAAATTAAGGACATCTTTAATGGAGTCTTCAAATGTAAAACTTTCTTAATTTAGGTGTTTTTAGAGACTCCAGTCTCTAAAAAAAACACTACTCATAGCAAAAGTACGTGGGGTCCACCACTTTTGGCTTAAAAGATGCCAAAATAGAGACCCAGTCTCCATTTTCTTCCACAAATTTGTTGAAAAAAATAGAGACTGGTTCTCTATATTGGCATCTTTTAAGCCAAAAGTGGTAGACCCCACGTACTTTTGTCATGAATAGTGTTACTTTTAGAGACTGGAGTCTCTAAAAATACCCAAATTAGAAAAGTTTTGCATTTTAAAGACTCCATTGAGGATAGCCTAAGAGGCATAAAACGGATTTAGTGCTTCCTTTTTTGTTTGTTTTGGTGATCTAGATGCTACAAAAAAACGGATATGGTAAGGATGAACCCATCAGCTAGTGCAAATTTCCAATAATTGGTAGCTTCCAAGGCCCTGATGGCAATTTCATGTATGGCTTTTGGGCTCCTGATTTTGTGAGGTTTTTTACAATCAATGCACTACTTTATGCATTAAAAACTAGACTCGTAGTGCTTTTAAATTATATACATATATCATCACCTAACTCTTTTTTAATTACTACAGTTTTTAATCCGAAATTGGCCCAAAAACTAATTCTAACTTTGTAATCTTTTAGACTTCTTTAATTATTTTTGGAATTGAACTTGTTTGATTGAGCTTGCATATCTATCGTAGATGTTCCAGCATGATCACTTTAATAAATTCTGATTTACATATTAACTCGAATACATTGAAACACGATATATATATATAACAGTTATTGTTAATTAGCCTTTCTTTCACAATCGAATAGTTTTATTTTTAACTCGCATTTCGCGGGGATATTACGGTAGGAATGAGCATGAATGAAGAAGAGTTAAAAGCGGAATTCGATGAGGGATCATACCATTCTTCTAGAATGAATGATTGAATTGTGGTTATTTTCATTCAATTTTCATTTTTCTTACTTTCAAATGACTTCTTGCTCTATATGATCATTTAGGTTATTTTAAAATACTAGTTGTCTAAATAGACCAAATAAATAATTCCTATGGGCTATGGTAATAGCTATGGCTATTGCTATGGCTATGGCATGGCTATGGATGGCTACAACTATGGCTGGATAACTATAGCTAGAGATTTAGGAGTAGCTAGGTTAGGGGTGAGTCTTGATAGTTGAGATACTAAGTTTGAATTTTATGAATTAGGAATAAAATGTTTTTTTTAAAAAAATAACAACTACTTTCGGCTCGATAACTGACTTCTAAATTTGGTGGTTGTTGGTTCTTTGTAGTCACTCACAACAATAACAACTACTTTGACCCTTCCGTATATCACTTGACAAATTTGGCGGCTGTTGGTTCTTTGTAGTCACCCACAAAAATAACAACTACTTTCAGCTCGATAACTGACTTCTAAATAGCTTTGAAGATACTCATTATTCTTGAAAATTCAGGTATATCTTTAACTTGGGCCGATGCCACAAATTCACGAGTCCAATATTCTATCGGCACATTGTTAAGTTTAACCCAAAGAGGAATATAGTCAACCTTACATTCTTCTATTTTTTGTTCTTCTATATCTAGAATTCCAGAAAATATCTATGAAGCATCTACTTAGGGTTAGATCGCTTTCTATTTTGTGAAGCGTCCACATAGATTTTGCATTATGTGAATAATACTTTCTTTGTGAGTAGGTAGCATTTGTTAGGAAAAAACTGACTATATATAAACCTTTCTTCATATGGCCTTCACTATATGCCTTTTGCATACTTAGTCTCTATTTGGTTTAATGGTAAAATTTTAGCTTTTGAATGAATAAAAGTTGTTAACTTTTGACCTATGTTGGGCAACATTAGGATTTTAAAAATTTTAAGGCTAATATCGGACTTTAAAAAAGAATAAATGACTTAACACCCCCCTGTATTTTGCTAAAAGTGCACAATATCCCCTTATGTTTTAAAACGTAGTTGATTACCCCCCTGTATTTTATGAAAGTAGCTAAATATCCCATGTGTTTTAAAACGTAGCTAATTACCCCCTGTGTTTTATAAAAATAGCTGATTACCCCCATATTTTTATAGAAGTAGTTGATTGTCCCCCTGCGCGTGCATGTATATAATATACCCGATGGAGGGAGCAAGTGAAACCCAACAACAGTAGCAGAATCACCCATCTGTGCACCACCGAAAACAAAATCACCCTTGTCATCATCTTCTTTAATTGTTTTAAGTTAATTTGAATGTGGGTCTCGACATGCTTTTTTGTTTTGTTCCGGCCACCACCACTATTTGCTTGTATATTTGAATGTGGGTGTGTGGACATTTCTAGGGTTATAAAAAACTTAATATTACCTATTGAAAATGATTGATGGCTTGTGTGCGACTGGAGGCGGTATCCTTATCTAGCGTGCCAGGCTACTACTCAAGTTTTTCGATTAACTTCCATTTTTTTTTGGTTAAAAGCACATAGGGTTTGCTAGAGAAGATGATCAGTTTTTTTTTTTTTTTTTGATGTAGGAAGATGATCAGTTTGTGATAATGTGGGTATGTAGGGTGGTATGATGATGAAGCTTTTTTAGGAAGCTAAGTTCCAACTAGACACGTGGCAACATATCATTCGCACATTATTTCATCCAAATTACACCATTGTTTAGTTTTGTTTTTTAATATAGAAAGACACAATTACCCTTAGAAACTAACAGATAGTTAACGGTGTTAAGATTGATGAGGAAATTTGGGTAAATCAAAAAGTTAATAGGGGACTTTGGGCTTTAATGATAAACTAATGGGGCAAAATGGGATTAACTCGTTTATTATGTTTAAACACGTTAACAGTCGTTTATCTGGTGACTCTTGTCTAAGTAAAGAGTAATCACAAGCTATCCACAAGCATTAATTCTTCTCTTGACCTATCAGACCGTCTCCTCGTTCTGCCCAAGGATCTATTATAAGGATGGCCTGGTTGACCCAATCATAATATAAAAACAGGCACCACTACCTCAGCTCGGATCTTGCTAGGAATAAAAGTTCTAAAAATTTGAAAGCTCTTACCTACTAGTACACACGTACTATACTTAATTTTTTAGCTACTGTAAGTTTTGTAAATCGAATCTATTTGTTTAGAAGATAGGGACTATATAATCAAAAAAAATCATTCGCAGCAGTGCCACATTATTCCAATCAAGTACCGCTGGCAAACTGCTTTCTTATGCCTATCCAACTAGTAGGGCATTGGTCATAGCCGAAATTCGTCGAAGGGATAAAAATGAAAGAAGAGGAAGAATAAGAAGTTTTTCTCTTTCTTTCAATCCAAATAAGAGAACAAAGAAAGCACTCAAAAATGAAAGTTTTCTAAAGGAAGCTAGGAACGGAAGAATTTAACTGATTTGGAATATAACTATGACACTGACGACATAAAGAGATTTGATCAGACTTTGTCTTCTAACTATGTACAACACGAAAAGGTCGAGGTAAGAAAAGAAACCCATAACATTTTTCTCCTACTCAAGATCGTTCAGACACGGACTTAAAAGAATACCTAAGGTATATAAGTGGTTTATTTTCAAAAAGGATTTATTTTGACTGTATCTTTTAGACAACTAACAGCTAAGTCACTAATCACATAGCTAATAAAATCAAGTCGGTCACTATTGAGATAGCTCATAAAATTATTTGTTTCACCCCTATTCCCTAAAGCTTCTCTTAAGAGAATCCCTTGACTACATTGGGCTCTGCTCGTTCGTCTACGCTCCAACCTAGCAAGATGATTGAAAATAATCGAATCGTCTCTTTTCAATATCTGGTTATCTGATAAAAAAGGCAGGAAAGGGTTTCAAGGTATATTATTTTTAGGGGCACTAGTCCCTGTGAGAAAAAAAAAAGTCCCAAAGAAAGCACGATAGCCGCTTGCATCATTAATCTTTATTGCACTCTATCTTCGATGAGGAGTACGACCGTCCGAGAATACTTTTTTCGATAAGAAAGTATACCGTCCAACGACTTCTCCTTTTTCGAACATTCCATTCTAGAAGCGGTAGCTTTCCGCCTCCTTCGGTGAGAAGTTCCCTTCCATTTTTTGAAATCCCTGATTGGTCTGCTCAGCAAATGTACAAAGTGCTCGGATCCAGTCAAGATCCAAACAACCAGGAGAACTCAACTACTAGTCTAGTCTTTTTTTTTTTTTCTATTAGTTGCAATGTGAACATGTATTTACTTATTGTTGGATTTGGATTCTGGGTCGCCCTAGATGGGCAGACCCGACCCATTAGACCCAAGTGTGGGAAGTTAGGTAACTTCCTATCACTGGGTATTTAAGCCCAATATACTAATAGAATGACGTACGTTTTATTAGTATCAGATACAAGAAACATAAAGTTATTAATAAAACTCTCTTAAAAACATATACATCAAAAAGGTTATTTAGGCTGTGAATTAACAGAGTACAAGACTATATTATGCACTTGGATTTACGACACACGCAGTGGAACAAGCACATCCAACGATCAAATCTATTACAGTACATAAAAGGTTAGTTTTATTTTATGACATTAAACAGTGCATGAAGATAATGAATTTAGTTTTAAAATTCTTCATTGGTATCAGAGTCATGCTGCTTGTTCCCTACAATATACATGATTATATGCATGAAAATATGTCAATTATTGTGTTTTTGGCAACTTTTTACGTATTTATAGTATTATTGCGATTCTGTGAAGTATCACAAATTTGTATGATTATGATACTGGTAGAAAGTTCTTTTTTCAAGGATTCTAATGCCGCTAATTTCATAATTTTTCGATAAGAATTGAATTTGTTATGAATTTTTTAAGATTGAAACATACACTGTTTTGAACGTTAAAACTAGTGCGTGTTCTTGGTGTTTGTGCGTGCTTGCGTCAGTTTTTTCTCCATCAAATAGTGGGGCTGAACATGGGGTGACGTGGCATAGCGGGATTGGTGCCATATGGCCACGTCATTTGGTAGTTATATCATTTAATAATTAGTTTATTAATTATTTATTTTCTTTTTATTTAATTTTTGAAATTCGAATTTCAAACATTAAATTAAAATTAAAATTATTTAATTTTTAGATTATAACTGCGGCGCCACGTGGCACATTAGGGCCTTGCCATGTGGCGCCACGTGTGAGCCACGTGTCACCACACGGCGGTGACACGTGGCAGCCGTCCGGCGGGGTTCCGGCCACCGTCCGACGGTGGTCCAGCCATCGGCCGGCGGCCGTCTGGAGATGGTCCGACCACTGGCCGTCCGGCCAGAGGCGGCGGTCCGGCCAGAAGCGGTGGTTCGGCCGGCCGGCCGTCCGGCCGAGAAAAAAAAAAGGGTGTGTTCTTTTTTTGTTTTTTTTTTAAGCCCTATATCTATGTGATATTTACTGTATGAACCCCATGTACACAAAACTTTGTACTATTTGTGAATTAGCCCCAATGTTATCTATTTAGGCATTATATCTTTGTGATATGCTTATTTAGGTTTTTTATTTTAAAAATTATGCTACAAAACTTAGATTAAACTCTATTGAGACTTAAAAATTTTAAATAATTTCTAATTGTAGTATGAATTTGTGTAATTTGCGTTGTAAAACATTATTCTAGGAATGAAATTTAATGAAATTTCAAATGAAAACCGAGAAATTTATGTAATTGTTTTGTTTTACAACTTATTGTATGAAATTTATGTAATTTCATTGCGGTAAATAAAATTTATGTAATTTTATTATAATTGTTGGTATGTACAACATTCATTATGCTATGTACGTTAACCTTTGTAAGAATTTAATCTAGGAAGGTTTTGTGTCTTATTTTTAAACCAGGACTTTTGTAGTCATAATCACATGGCGAAAGTAAGACGCACCGCGAGAAAGTCTGTTGCGGTGGCATATATTAATAGTTTTCGTCGTGGTCCCAGTTGTAATTGTAGACCATGTCTGCTAAATAAGTACATGAGTCTACAATTCACTAATGGGAAGACTTTTCGTGAGCACCTAAATGAAGTTAAAGATTTTTTTCTTAAAATGCGCATTAAGCTTGAAGTTCCACCTACCTTACAGGAAGAAATTGAAGGATTGCTAAACTCTCTTCCTAGCATGTATGACCATGTGAAAAATAAGATCATCGAGTCGGAAATGTCTTTTGAGGATGCTCTATGTGAGATAGAACAATTTGAGAAAAAGAGAATACTTCAAGGGTTTAGACGCACTGCTTGTTTGTCTTTGTTCCCTAACATGTCCAAAGCTAAGGGATCTCGTAAAGACTCTTTTCTCATTAATCGTTTAGCTCCTAAAATAGTTAAGGACTATGAGATCACTTATGAATCAGATCAAACTAGATATGGGTGTCAAGATGATGAAAAGAGTGCATAATATGTCTTACATTCTGTTGTTGAACTTTTAAGCTTATTAATTTCCGCAATCATCGTTCTTTTCCATATGTAAACAGTGATGTTTATTTATAGATATATATCTATTTATTTATTTTTTTATTATTCTTTTAATGATGTTTTTAAGAGAATATTCTATCTAAGTAAGAGTTCTATAGATGCTAAACTAAGTGATTAACATTTAGAACTTATTTTTCATAAAAATATGAATTTGGGTAATTCATTTTTTTTGAAAATATAGTTTTTGCTAGAATGAGCTTAATTGTACTTTTAAGACACATGAACTATAAAGGATGATAGATCGTGCTACGATCTGTTGATTTTAAGTCTTGTGTCTTTTCAATACAATCTAATACTCAATCTGACAAAATTACTAAATGTATGTATGTGCTAAGTATCTCTTATTACTGTCTATGTAGAGTTACAAATGGCATCGAGAAACATCATAGCAGATCTTAATAAGGGTGACAAGTTGAATGGGGACAATTATGATGTGTGGCATCGTAAGGTCCAGTACATTTTAAAAGAACAAGAAGTAATTGAAACCCTTAACCATGTAATGAATGAACCCGAGATTGGTACTGGAGCTCAGTATCGAAGGGATATGGATGCCTATCAGATCTGGAAGAAGAAGAATGCGACTGCTCGCATTACATTGTTAAGTACAATGCATGATGATCTGATTGCTGAATTCGAGGCTTACCCTACCGCTGAGGGCATGTGGATAGCCCTGAAAGAGAAGTTCAGTGGAAGTTCAGTGGAACTTCCGTGTCAAAACTGTGTCGGCTTACTATCAAATTTGACACCTATAAAAAGAAACCTGATGTCAGCATGAGGCAACACATTAGGGAAATGTCAAATATGATACGAGAGTTGAAGACAGCCGGCCATGTTCTGACGGACGAGCAGCAGGTGCAAGTTGTTATCCGATCTCTCCCTGCCAGTTGGGAACACATGATTGTTAATATGACGCACAATGAGAACGTGAAAACGTTTGAGGACATTGCGCGTCACCTAGAGCTCAAAGAAGAGCGTCTCTTTGCTGTCAAGGCCACTGGACAAGCCTGTGTGGCTGAATCTAGCAAGTTTGGAGCATCTGGCTCCAAACGCAAAAGAGGCAAACAATCTGGAGATAAAGGGAAGGGTAAGCAAAACAAGCAAGGCAAGAAGGAGAAAAAGAAAGGCAAGCGCAATGGGAAGAAGAACATTGCAAAAGTTAAGTGCTATAATTGCCGAAAGAAGGGTCACTATGCTCGGGATTGCCTTGAGCCCAAGACCCAAGTAATGCGTTTTACCAAACCTTCTTGTAATGCATATGTTTCTAGTTGTGCGTTACTGACTGAATCTTTACCTATGTGGACACTTGACTCAGCAGCGACCGACCATATAACTAGAGATAGAGGTGCGTATGTAGAGTACCGACGTGTTCCGACTAAGTCCCGATGGATATACGTTGGCAATAACGCTAGAGTCGAAGTTAAGGGCATTGGCACTTGCAAACTTCAGCTGCGTGGCGGCCGAACCCTCTTTCTCCACGATGTCCTCTATGCTCCGGATTTTAGACGGAATCTGGTCTCTGCATTAGTCCTTTTGCGTTTGGGTTTTCATATTTACATGTCTGGCGTTTCTGTTGAACTAGTTTTTAATTATGTTTCTTTTGGTCATGGATATTTGTTGGATGGTTTTTTAGTTTTGGATATTGAACATATTAGTTATGGTCTTAATAGTGAATGATTTTCATATTATACATCTTCTAGCACTATAGATGTAGATGTGAATGTATGGCATAACAGGTTAGGGCATATTGGGCAAGATCGTATGAATCGACTGGCTAGAGAAGGTCTTTTGGGATCACTAGCAAAAGTCAACTTGCCCGTTTGTGAAAGTTTTCTTGCCAATAAATCCACTAGAAAACCATTTGGCAAAGGCTTACGAGCAGAATTTCCATTACAATTAATCCATTCTGACATATGTGGTCCAATGAATGTTAGGGCGAGGCATGGAGCCTCTTACTTCATCACTTTTATAGATGATTTTACTCGATATGGTCATGTCTGTCTGATATCACATAAATCTGATGCATTATATTGTTTTAAAAAATATGTGAGTTTGGTGGAAAATCAGTTAGACAAGAAAGTAAAATCATTACGCACCGACTGTGGTCGTGAATATCTCTCTGATCAGTTCACAAGTATATGTGATGAAAAAGGTATAGTTAGACAGCTTACTATCCTTGGAACTCCGCAACAAAATGGTGTTGCAGAAAGAAGGAATAGAACCTTACTAGACATGGTTAGGTCTATGATGGTTCAAGCTAATCTTCCTATTTCGTACCACATATGTACTTAACCGTGTGCCCACAAAGTCCGTCAATTCCACTCCTTACGAGTTATGGACAGGTAGACGACCTGATCTTTATAACTTACGACCCTGGGGCGCAACTGCTTATGTTCATAACAATTTCCATAAGCATGGAAAATTGGGACCGAGAGGAAAAAAGTGTATTTTCATTCGGTATTGTGAACACTCAAAGGGATATGTTTTCATTTGAGAACAAGTAGATGGGAGTGTAACCGAAATTGAATCACGTGACGTAACATTCTTGGAAACAGAATTTCTACGTAGGGGTGAAGTAGATCAGGATGTTCAGTTAATTGAATTGAATAACCCTGACAATCCTAATATTTCCACATCATCAGTTGGAATAGAGGTAGTGTTTCCGTTCCCTGATTCAAGTGGGAGAAATACACCGGTTAGTCATATTGAATCTGAATCATTTTCAGAACCGGTTAGTGGATCTAGCTCACTCCATACCCCTACACGGAAAAGTAACCGCCAAAGTATTCCTCGACGTCGTTTTGAGATTGAAGGGGAATCTTTAATGGTTACTACTCAAGATGATGATGAGCCGAAAAATGTGTCTGAAGCACTCTCATCCTCTGCACGAGAAAGTTGGATTAAAGCAATGGAAGAATAAATGGATTCCATGAAGAAAAATCAAGTATGGGTACTGGTTGATCTTCCACCTATAAGGAGAGCTATTGGAAACAAGTGGGTTCTCAAAATTAAACGAAAAGCAGATGGATCCATTGAGAGATACAAAGCTCGCCTAGTGGCTAAGGGCTATACCCAGATGGAGGGTATAGATTATGAGGAAACCTTCTCTCCGGTGGTAAGGTTTGCCTCAATTCGACTAATTTTAGCCATAGTCGCTCATCAAGACCTGGAATTACATCAGATGGATGTAAAAATGGCATTTCTCAATGGAGAACTGGATGAAGAGATCTACATGGAACAACCTGTAGGGTTCATAGAAAAAGGTCAAGAGAGCAAAGTGTGCAAGCTCCAAAGATCTATTTACGGGTTGAAACAATCATCCAAACAGTAGTCTTTAAGGTTCCATCGAGAAATCATTTCGTATGGTTTTGTTATGGTTCAAGAAGACCACTGTGTATATGTCAAGAGGTCTCAGAATAGATATGTAATTCTATCTCTGTATGTTGACGATATTTTGTTGGCTGGGAATAGTAAGGATTATATAATCACCGTAAAAAAGTGGTTATCTTCAACTTTTGAGATGAAAGATATGGGTGAGGCAGCATATGTACTTGGAGTCAAGATTCAGAGGGATCGATCAAAAAGACTTCTTGCTTTGTCGCAAGAATCTTATATCAAGAAAGTTTTTGAACGATTCCAAATGCATAACTGCAAACCTATTGATACTCCTATAGCCAAAGGTGAAAGCCTGAACCAAGGGATGTGTCCCAAAATTCCAGAAGAAATAGAAGACATGAATGTTGTTCCTTATGCGAGTATTGTAGGTAGCTTGATGTATGCCATGTTATGTACGAGGCCAGATATATGTTTTGCCGTAGGATTGGTCTATCGTTATCAATCCAACCCTGGACAAGCTCATTGGCAAGTTGTTAAGAGGATTCTGAGATATTTGAAGGGCACTTTGGATTATTGCTTATGCTACCAAGGAGTTGACCGAAATCTAAAGGGATTTACAGACGCTGACTGGGGTAGTGATCCAGATGAGCATAAATCAACTTCTAGGTATGCCTTCTTGCTGAATAGTGGGGCTATTTCTTGGTGAAGTAAGAAGCAAACCTGCATAGCATTATCTACCATGGAAGCTGAGTTTGTGGCTTGCTCAGCGGCTGTACAAGAAGCGGTGTGGCTTAAAAGGTTCATTTTGGATTTAAGAGTATTCACAAATACTGATAAACTGGTGACAGTCTATTGTGATAGTCAAGCATCCATTGTCTACACTAAGGATCCTAAATACCATGGCAAGACTAAACACATAGACATAAAGTATAATTTTGTAAGAGATATGGTGTCAAAGAAAGAAGTGATCATTGAACATATCTCTACGCATGAGATGGTAGCCGACCCTCTCACTAAGCCAATTCCTAGAGATATATTTTTGTCTCATGTAAAATCTCTAGGATTGGGCAGAATTTAATGTATGTTCATATGTTATGAAATGATCACTTTTGTACTCATACAATTGTATATTTCAGATGTCAAATAAATAAATAAATGAAATATTTTGATGCACTTAAGTAGTGTTAAATCTTTGTGATATATGTAAATTAGAATGTGTATGAGTATGTTAGCACATACAATTGACATCAAATTGTACGTCGACAGGTTAGGGAGATTGGCTCTCTCATACGAGCAATCGCCTCTGACACAGTGGGAGCGTATAGAGATGAGACAATATAAGTTAGTTAGTATTTGTTGAAAATACTATACTTATATAAGTGTCGCCTTGAAAATTGGTCAGGGATTAGTTCCAACGACAATTATTAAGATGAGACCTCATATTGTATGTGTTATAATTAAGACTAATATGAGGTCGATATGGATTCCCACAATCCATACAACATGTATATAGTTAGATATGAAACCTTGATTACTGTGAGTATTAAGTTCGAGGATTCAGGTTAGTTATTTGAGTGATAACTAAATCAGAATCTGTACAGTGTTAGAATTAAATAAAGACGTACTCCCTTTTTTCTAAAGGAAGTTATACCGTAACACACGTTTCATACTGTGTGTACTCTAGCGACTATTTAAGGAAGTTGATGAATGAATCCCTACTTCATTACTGTGTGAGACCTTGAAGCAAAATATGCTTCTTTGAATATACCCTTTAAGACCTACGCTCATATTCTGATAAATCAAGTTTAATGTTAGCTACTTTGGTATGTTGCCTAAAGATCACGTAAGATTCGATCATATGGGACATGTCCGGGAAAGCAGTTAACTTGATTTAGAAGGGTATTGAGCGAAGGGAAGACTATTCAATTCTAGCGCTACATGTGTTCATTGGTCAACCAGTTATACAATCTATGTGATTGAACGATCTTTGTGATCAAATATAACTATGAATACGTGATTGAGATTTTATAGGTCATGCATAGTCTAAGAGGGATTAGGTGTGCACTGACTGATGTGAACTTAATTTGGTCTAGGGTATAGCGAGACTCTATATTATTTTGAAGATAGTGGCTCCCATGTCATCCTTAACAGGTGCATGGTCTTTGAGCCTCCACTTGTTGTGTGCTTGCGAGTCGCACGGCCTATTTACCTGTATGGAGTTTGATTATGCTTTGAAAGTAGTTTCTTGAGAGATAATGGTGGATATTGTTCTGCCCATCTTGTGCGAGTGGGAGATGTTGGATTTGGATTCTGGGTCGCCCTAGATGGGCAGACCCAACCCATTAGACCCAAGTGTGGGAAGTTGGGTAACTTCCCATCACTGGGTATTTAAGCCTAATATACTAATAGAACGATGTACGTTCTATTAGTATCAGATACAAGAAACATAAAGTTATTAAGATAACTCTCTTAAAAGCATATACATCAAAAAGGTTATAGGCTATGAATTAACAGAGCACAAGACTGTATTGTGCACTTAGATTTACGACACACGCAGTGGAACAAGCACATCCAACGATCAAATCTATTACAGTACATAAAAGGTTAGTTTTCTTTTATGATATTAAACAGTGCATGAAGATACTGAATTTAGTTTTAAAATTCTTCACTTATGATATTAGTTGAGTAGGCTTGCCTTAGTTATCTACAATAAGATAGCTAGTTTTTGGGCTTTTGACATAAAAAAGTCGTTCCGACTTGGAAGTTCGCTTCCTTTTTTTTTCTAGTATAAATCTTGTAAAATTCTTGGACTAGTAGAATATAGGAATAAAATTGGTGAAATTGTTGCTCAAAATCTAAGTGGTCAATTTACATCAGAAAGAATGAATGAGATTGCTGAAGAAATGCTCTCTCCTAAAACCATCTTTCACCTCCACAAACCACACCAAACCACCCGTATAACACAACCAAATTCACCATTAACCATATCCTCACCTTTATTACCACCACTTGTTGTTTCTTCACCGCCTGTAATCCATCATCTTTCTCCTCCTCATCTTTTTTCCTACATTCTTTACTTCTTCATTTATCGCTCACCATAAGATCCCACTTTCGCAGACTTCACCCCAAGAACTCTCACTCCCACAAATAATGATACACCTTACAACCTTGTGGCTAGGCTGGTTACAAATAAACCAGTCTTCGCTTCTGATGTTAAAACAGTCATTGACAAATCTTGGGGACTCTCTGAATCAGCTGATGTCAGCTCCCTTAAGAAAAACCACTACCTTATCTCTTTCCAAAATAAAGATGATCTCAACAGAGCATGGTACTTACGGCCATGGCAAATCCAAGGTCACCACCTTATCCTTCAGCCGGATGGCTCTATTCTCACCCTGAAGAAATGGATCTCCAGTTTACTTCTTTCTGGGTCCAAGTCCATGGCCTCCCCAGGGCATATATCTTTGAAAAAAATGTGATAGACATTGGTTTATCCCTTGGTAAGCTCGAAGGATTTGATATATGCCTCAATGACTCTTTCCTTGGCAACTGCCTTCGGCTTAGGATCAAATGGGACATAAATCAACCTCTGGTCACAGGTTTTCCTCTCCAAAGAGGAAAACTTCCTTTGATTTGGATCAGCTTTAAGTATGAAAAACTTGGCGATTTCTGCACTTCGTGCGGTAAAATTGGTCATATCCTCAGGGAATGCCCTCAGAAAACCAAGAGAGATACCTCTAAGTCAGAAGCTAATGATATCTGTGGATATGGGCAAAGGCTCAAGGCCTTTCCAACTCGTCTCTCTGCTAATGATATCTATGGATATTGAGATAAAATAGGTCTTTCATCCTTCTTTCAAATTTTCAAAGGGGCTCTGTTAAGTGAATCATTGTGAAGTTTACTCCTCAAGACTACTAGTCTTTAGTTTACTTGACATTTACGGTTTTTCTCAATTATTTACTTGGAGTAAAATTGACAAAAAATTCTTGATTACTTATTTCCATTTACCAATTACTCATTTTATTAGAAATACTAAGTTAGGGGTTCTAACGCATACAATATCTTGCAAGATATTAGAGTTGATTTTATAATTACAAGTGATTATACTTTATAGCTCGTATAATTAACTTTTCCTCATCTATTGTAATTATTATTTTACTCCAACAAAGAGACAAATAACTTTTTTTTTATTTTTCTCAAAACTACCTTATAAATATCACCCCACAATGTATTAGACTCAAAAGCTACGGGGTTGTTTGGAACTATTTTGAAAATAGATTTTTTGTTTTCAAAAGATAAATTATAGAAAAACTTTTTTTGGCATGGTTGGTTTTCTAGACAAAAAAAAAATTATTATTCATATAATTATAAGGGTATCTTCATCTTTAAAAAATTGTTCAAAGAACAATACTACTCGAACAAACTTTCTGTTCTTTTATTCTTAAAAATCAATTTTGAAAACTATTCTAGGAAACAAAAGAATAAAAACATTTTCAAACAGGTTGTACATAACTAACATATTCCGATTAATTTGGGTCTTGGCTGCTAGGGAGATTACAAAGTAAAATCTAAAATATAGACTTCTTAATTTGGAGCGTAGTTGGAAGTAATGCACGTCTATGCCACCACCAAAATATTGTCATATTTTAGCCATATAATTCTAGATGTTGTCAATTTATGATTTTATGCTTACTTGGCATGCTAAATAAAGAGAATAAACTAAAAAAAAATTGTAATTCTAACATGCCAACTAAGCATTTATATAGAAGATGATAAAAATAGAGTCATATATAGCCATGCTCTTTGGTAATTACACAATGATTAGTTATTTTCATAGCTAGTTAATGGTGCAAAAAGACGGGTGAATTTCGCCTTTAAAATTGTCTACCCTTTTCCTTGCTCCTTACATGCGAAAAAGAAAAGTCATCTAGGAGACTCATTTTTTTTTTTTGGAATTACATTCTTCTTTTCTCAGAGGAGGGAAAGAAGTCATAACTCATAAGAGATTTTACACTAGAACAACTAAGCGTTATGATAACTTTAAACTTTATTAATTTAGACATCCTTGTAAATTAAGACAAGGACATTATTTATGGTATACTCTTACAAGACCATTGAAATGCATTCATGAAATTCTTTAATTATACGAGGATGGAGTGGCGGTCACATACAAGACATTCTTCTTGTTCACATTTTTCTCTGCATTCTCTTGGAAACAAACAAAGAGGAGGATGTAACCTCAGTGTTTCCTTAATAACTAACTTTAAGTATTGTAGTTCTTTAATGTCTTCCTCAGTGATGTCCTTCTTCTTGGTAAGAACTTGTCGTACCTCATCTTGTGCCTTCTGCATAACTTTAGGATTTTTCAACATTTCGGACATGACCCATTCTATGGTTGTTGCTGAAGTATCTGTACCTGCAGCAGATATGTCCTGAAAATGCGATTAAATTTACTTATTCAACTTGATGACTTGATCAACATGGTCAACATAGCAACAAGTAATGCAACCTAAATGTTAGGGTTATTTTCGATAACAGATTGTTGTGATTCTAAAATTTCTCCAAGACTTGAAAGCTTTCTTCTATTTTGAAAGAAAAGGGACTTGAAAGGGATTGTTGCTATAAAAAGTGTCATAATTTCTTAGACAAACTAAACAAAGATCATGAACATAATTAAAGTGAACAAAAAGGAACCAATCAACTATATACTGTACTTGCCTGGACATAGCAGAGGGAATATATATTTTTAAGGTACATTACTGCCTTACAGTAAATCCTGCTCCACCATATGTACCAATGTCAACAGCAAGACTTTTAGGCCTCTGAGCAAAACTAAGCTCATTATTCTTCAACACAGCTTCAGCTCCACTTGGGGATGATATTACTATCACTGAACGCTCACCAAGTTGTAGGTGCATGATGGGTCCATGCTTTTTAGCTAGCTCACTCAAAGAATAATGTGGTGAGGATGAACCCATAATCAGCTGATGCAAATTTCGGATAATTGGTAGCCTCAAAGGCCCTGGGGGCATTTTCGGGTGTGGTTTTTTGGGTCCTGATTTTCTGAGATGTTTTACAACCATGAACAACAAGAGGAGGAAAGTGACATAGAGAGCAGAAGAAGCTGCTAGGTCGAACATGGTGAACTAGCTGCTAGACAATTGTTTGAATATAAAGTGATCGGTTGTTGGGACTTAAGAGGTGGTTCGTTTTTCTTGGGCGATGTTCTCCTCTTTTATAAGCTCAATCGAGGTGGGGTTTCACCCGCCGCATGAGTCGTCAGCAAGTGCGGCTTATGAATGCCGCGGATTTCTTAGGACGATAGCCCGCAATAGGGACGGCAAATGTTGTTCTCCTCATTTAATGCAATGCCACAAAGCTTAATTTCTCACAGATGGATCCCGGAGATATTATAAAGGGAAGTAAAGACAGAGTTTCGTTAGAAAAGTTGTTGGAATTAAGTATACAAAATTGTCGGAATTCTATACAAAACTATTTGTGCAGAATATTAGCACAAGTCAGTCGTGTCATAAACGTCAAGATTTTTCTTTTTTTGGTTAAATTCAATTTGTAATTTTACATGACTTGCTAAATAGTACTACTTGTGTTTATTATCCAATGGTAGCCTAATTGAAGGGTAATAAATGTTAAAAAAAGCATGAAAAATAAAGATAATAGTTATCATCGCATGTGAAACTAATAGTTATCATCGCATGTGAAACTAAGGGGCATAAAACGGATTTAGTGCTTCCTTTTTTGTTTGTTTTGGTGATTTAGATGCTACAAAAAAATTGATGCTACAAAAAACGGATATGGTAAGGATGAACCCATCAGCTGGTGCAAATTTCCAATAATTGGTAGCTTCCAAGGCCCTGATGGCAATTTCGTGTATGGCTTTTGGGCTCCTGATTTTGTGAGGTTTTTTACAATCAATGCACCGCTTTATGCATTAGAAACTAGACTCGTAGTACTTTTAAATTATATAGGCTTTATGCATTAGAAACTAGACTCGTAGTACTTTTAAATTATATAGATATATCATCACCTAACTCTTTTTTAATTGCTACAATTTTCAATCCGAAATTGGCCCCAAAAACTAATTATAACTTTGTAATCTTTTAGACTTCTTTAATTATTTTTGGAATTGAACTTGTTTGATTGAGCTTGCATATCTATCGTAGATGTTCCAGCATGATCACTTTAATAAATTCTGATTTACATATTAACTCGAATACATTGAAACGCGATATATATATAACAATTATTGTTAATTAGCCTTTCTTTCACAATCGAATAGTTTTATTGTTAACTCGCTTTTCGCGGGAATATTACGGTAGGAATGAGTATGAATGAAGAAGAGTAAAAAGCGGAATCCGATGAGAGATCATACCATTCTTCTAGAATGAATGATTGAATTGTGGTTATTTTCATTCAATTTTCGTCTTTCTTACTTTCGAATGACTTCTTGCTCTATATGATCATTTAGGTTATTTTAAAATTCTGGTTGTCTAAATAGACCAAATAAATAATTCCTATGGCCTATGGTAATGGCTATGGCTATTGCTATGGCTATGGATGGCTACGACTATGGCTGGATAACTATAGCTAGAGGTTTAGGAGTAGCTAGGTTAGGGGTGAGTCTTGATAGTTGAGATACTAAGTTCGAATTTTATGAATTAGGAATAAAATGTTTTAAAAAAAAATAACAACTACTTTCGGCTCGATAACTGACTTCTAAATTTGGTGGTTGTTGGTTCTTTGTAGTCACTCACAACAATAACAACTACTTTGACCCTTCCGTATATCACTTGACAAATTCGGCGGCTGTTGGTTCTTTGTAGTCACCCACAAAAATAACAACTACTTTCGGCTCGATAACTGACTTCTAAATAGCTTTGGAGATACTCATTATTCTTGAAAATTCAGGTATATCCTTAACTTGGGTCGATTCCACAAATTCACGAGTCCAATATTCTATCGGCACATTCTTAAGTTTAACCCAAAGAGGAATACGGTCAATCTTACATTCTTGTATTTTTTGTTCTTCTATATCTAGAAATTCCAGAAAATATCTATGAAGCATCTACTTAGGGTTAGATCGCTTTCTATTTTGTGAAGCGTCCACATAGATTTTGCATTATGTGAATAATACTTTCTTTGTGAGTAGGTAGCATTTGTTAGGACAAAACTGACTATATATAAACCTTTCTTCATGGCCTTCACTATATGCCTTTTGCATACTTAGTCTCTATTTGGTTTAACGGTAAAATTTTAGCTTTTGAATGAACAAAAGCTGTTAACTTTTGACCTATGTTAGGCAATGTTAGGCTTTTAAAAATTTTAAAGGTAATATCGGACTTTAAAAAAGAATAAGTGACTTAACACCCCCCCTGTGTTTTGCTAAAAGTGCACAATATCCCCCTGTATTTTAAAACGTAATTGATTACCCCCCTGTATTTTATGAAAGTAGCTAAATATCCCTTGTGTTCTAAAACGTAGCTAATTACCCCTTGTGTTTTATAAAAATAGCTGATTACCACCCTATGTTTTATAGAAGTAGTTGATTGTTCCCATGCGCGTGCATGTATATAATATACTCGATGGAGGGAGCAAGTGAAACCCAACAACAGTAGCAGAATCACCCATCTGTGCACCACCAAAAACAAAATCACCCTTGTCATCATCTTCTTTAATTGTTTTAAGTTAATTTGAATGTGGGTCTCGTCATGCTTTTTTGTTTTGTTCCAGCCACCACCAATATTTGCTTGTATATTTGAATGTGGGTGTGTGGACATTTCTAGGGTTGTAAAAAACTTAATATTACCTTTTGAAAATTATTGATGGCTTGTGTGTGATTGGAGGCGGTATCCTTATCTAGCGTGCTAGGCTAATACTCAAGTTTTTCGATCAGCTTCCATTTTTTTTTTTGTTAAAAACACATAGGATTTGCTAGAGAAGATGATTAGTTTTTTTTTTTTTTTTTTGATGTAGGAAGATGATCAGTTTGTGATAATGTGGGTATGTAGGGTGGTATGATGATGAAGCTTTTTTAGGAAGCTAAGTTCCAACTAGACACGTGGCAACATATCATTCGCACATTATTTCATCCAAATTACAACATTGTTTAGTTTTGTTTTTTAATATAGAAAGGCACAATTACCCCTAAAAACTAACAGATAGTTAACGGTGTTAAGATTGATGAGGAAATTTGGGTAAATCAAAAAGTTAATGGGGGACTTTGGGCTTTAATGATAAACTAATGGGGCAAAATGGGATTAACTCGTTTATTATGTTTAAACACATTAACGATCGTTTATCTGGTGACTCCTGTCTAAGTAAAGAGTATTCACAAGCTATTCTCAAGCATTAATTCTTCTCTTGACCTATCAGACCATCTCATCGTTCTGCCCAAGGGTCTATTATTAGGATGGCCTAGTTGACCCAATCATAATATTAAAACGGGCGCCACTACCCCAGCTCAGATCTTGCTAGGAATAAAAGTTCAAAAAATTTGAAAGCTCTTACCTACTAGTACGCACGTACTATACTTAATTTTTTAGCTATTGTAAGTTTTGTAAATCGAATCTATTTGTGGAATTAGAAGATAGGGACTATATAATCAAAAAAATTTATTCGCAGCAGTGCCACGTTATTCCAATCAAGTACCGCTGGCAAACCGCTTTCTTACGCCTATACAACTAGTAGGGCATTGGTCATAGCCGAAATTCGTTGAAGGGATAAAAATGAAAGAAGAGGAAGAATAGGAAGTTTTTTTCTTTCTTTCAATCCAAATAAGTGAACGAAGAAAGCACTCAAAAATGAAAGTTTTCTAAAGGAATCTAGGAACGGCAGAATTTGACTGATTTGGAATATAACTATGACACTAACGACATAAAGAGATTTGATCAGACTTTATCTTCTAACTATGTACAACACGAAAAGGTCGAGGTAAGAAAAGAAACCCATAACATTTTTCTCCTGCTCAAGATCGTTCCGACACGGACTTAAAAGAATACCTAAGGTATATAAGTGGTTTATTTTCAAAAGGGATTTATTTTGACAGTATCTTTTAGACAGCTAACAACTAAGTCACTAATCACATAGCTAATAAAATCAAGTTGGTCACTATTGAGATAGCTCACAAAATTATTTGTTTCACCCCTATTCTCTAAAGTTTCTCTTCAAAGAATCCCTTGACTACATTGGGCTCTGCTCGTTCGTCTACGCTTCAACCCAGCAAGATGATTGAAAATAATCGAATCGTTTCTTTTCAATATCTGGTTATCTGATAAAAAAGGCAGGGAAGGGTTTCATGGTATATTATTTTTAGGGCCACTAGTCCCCGTGAGAAAAAAAAAAGTCCCAAAGAAAGCTCAATAGCTGCCCTGCATCATTAATCTTTATTGCACTCTGTCTTCGATGAGGAGTACGACCGTCCGAGAATACTTTTTTTCGATAAGAAAGTATACCGTCCAACGACTTCTCCTTTTTCGAAGATTCCATTCTAGAAGCTATAGCTTTCCGACTCCTTCGGTGAGAAGTTCCCTTCCATTTTCTGAAATCCCTGATTGGTCTGCTCAGCAAATGTACAAAGTGCTCGGATCCAGTCAAGATCCGAACAACCAAGAGCACTCAAATTTTTGATAACAGATTGTTGTGATTCTAAAATTTCTCCAAGACTTGAAAGCTTTCTTCTATTTTGGAAGAAAAGAGACTTGAAAGGGATTGTTGCTATAAAAAGTGTCATCATTTATTAGACAAACTAAACAAAGACCATGAACATAATTAAAGTGAACAAAAAGGAACCAATCAACTATATATTGTACTTGCCTTGACATAGCAAAGGGAATATATATTTTTAAGGTACATTACTGCCTTATAGTAAATCCGTTTATATCTGTTTAAGTTTTTAAATTAGAAAGTCACTTCACATGGTATCAGAGCCTAAATACCATAAAGTCATGGGTACCAAATTCACTGCCAAATGACGTGGTCACTTAACAATTTCAGTCAAAAGAAAAAAATGATTGATAGATATACGCTCATCATGTAGGAAAAATGTGTATGTGGTAAAAATGCACGCACAAAAATGAAGGCTTTGATGTTGGCGCTGGTGATTGGAAAGCCCATATCATTAGATTCCTGCAGTTTCAGAAGAACATCGACTAAATCATGCTCATTTGATGCATCACTGTTGGTCATCCTTTTCACCTTGTGCTCATTGATGTTGTTATCAAGAACTTTATCCATCCTCTTATGCAACTTCTGTATTGTCTGTTCCGTTCCACCAAAAAAAAGAAGAATTCTAAGAGAAGGAAAAGTATCCACCATGTCAAATCCTCCAGCAAGCTCAACTGCCTCCTTCAACACAGCAATGAATTCATCTGCATCTTTGCACTTATTCCCAAATGCTGCTATTGCAGTAATGCTATTTGTTAACAAGTAAAGATGTTCACTGAGATTGATTACATGGTCCGAACATGAAGAAATGGATTGAATAAGATTTTTCACTTCTTCTTCTCTCACTGACTTAAATGACTGAACACGCTTGGTGCTGAGAAGCTCCGTAACGCAAAATTTGTGTATTTGTCTCCAGTAATCACCATATGGAGAGAAGATAACTCCTGCTCCACCATATGTACCAATGTCAACAGCAAGACTTTTAGGCCTCTGAGCAAAACTAAGCTCATTATTCTTCAACACAACTTCAGCTGCACATGGGGATGATATTACTATCACTGAACGCTCACCAAGTTGTAGGTGCATTATGGGTCTATGCTTTTTAGCTAGCTCACTCAAAGAATGACGTGGTGAGGATGAACCCTGTTGGATTATATGCCCTAAAAGCTAATTTTAGGACATAATAATTATATTATTTATTTAATGTGGGTAGTCTATTTAAATATAATTAATGTAATTAATTATTTAAATAAGAGTCCTTAGAATAATATTTATAAATTCTATCCTTAAGAGTAAGGATATGAGTGACAGAATTTATATTCATAAATATATTCTAAAATAGTCCCTGATCATAGGATAAATTAATTGGGCATTGATTTATCCGAAAAGATTGAATTACAACCTACTATCCAAATAATATGAGATATTGGTTTGGGTGATTAGTCTCATATCGTAAGAGTAGGTGTATAAGTACTTGTTGAGAATAAATGACTGGACATGACCGCTAGTGCGACGAATTATATGGATTAGTCAATAATTCTTTGTACAGTGTAATGGTGCAATTAAGTTCTTTGACCTGAGACACCACGGTTATCTTGTGTTAGGAATAATGTGATTTGCTAGTGCAATAAAGCTAGTCGTCATCAAGGATTGAATAATGTGTTCAGTAGTTACAATATATTCTGGCATGGTGGTAAGTGTGTGTAGATACCAAATTTATCATTTAGGGATCATATGCGATCTATTAATCGAGTAACTACAAATTCTTAGCAGAGGTAGAATAGTGGAAGTTGTTCCACGTATTATTCATAAGTTACTGATTAAATAGATTTGGACATATGATTGAGTAATAGAGTTTGACGACCCTATCCTTGACTCTGGCTCAATCGGGATAATTTAGACAGAATGAATTGATTGCATAATTGTTACTAAAGGGTTTGTAGAATTTTACTTCATTATTAGTTGGGTAGTCGTGATATACTGCTAGGTATCACTCACGACTTGCAAGAAATAAATTAGAAGAGTTCTGATTAAATATTAATTGGATTAATATTATTTCGTTGCCAATTAATTATGAACCCAAGAGGTCACACACAAATAGAATTTGTAGATTAATTGGATTAGAGAAAAGATTAAATTAATTTTAGGATCGTCCTAATACTAATTTAATTGGGCTCGTAGTAACTTGATTTTGATCTGGTTATTATGAGTTCAAGACTGGTCTATTTAAGACTGGCCCATATGTAGCCCTAAGTCATGTATGTTTCTTATATAATGTAATATTCTGACACAGGTTTAGCTAGCACAAAAATCATAGTCAGAATAATATATAGGATTTCTCTAGAAAACCTAGTGGGGGCGAAATCCAATTGAGGGTGCAGATTCTATGTGGATACTTTCGGAGGCTTCACAATTGGAGAGCTTTCAGATTCTACATCAGATTCGTCATCATGGAAAGGTAATCTTGAAATCTTTTAATGCGTAATTAATAGTTGATTATTATGCATGTATGTAATCTACGTAATTAGCCATGAACGTGATGCATAAGTATTATTAATTGTTTCCGCTGCGTTTTATTTAATTATAAAATATTTAAATACCATGCATGATTCCCAACAGTGGTATCAGAGTCATCGTTCATGCCTTTTACGTGATTATTCATTTATAGTACATGTTTTAGCACAATTAAAAGTGTCAATCATAGTTTGTGAAACTATTGTAAAAAATTAATAGTTTGTGAATCTATTAATTTTTATGCTCATTGAATTTAATAAGATTAATTGTAACCCTAGAATTCTTCCCTAATCAATTTCATAAAATTGGTTTTATGGAATGGTGCTTTTGTTTCATAAAAGTTGTTTTGAAACTTTTTTTATTTGATTTTGAAACTGTTTTAAAAACCTGTTTTGAATCTGTTTCAACATCAGAAAATGAATTTTGTAAAAGTGTTTTACAATAATTTTGAATTCTGCATTAAAATAAAAAGAATAAAAAAGTGAAATTTTGAAAATTAGATTTTCAAAGAAAACTCCAGCCCCGTTCATCTTCTTCGTCACAGCGGCGCGAAAACATCTATGTCAACGCGCCGTTGATTCACTATCGCGGGGCAGCCCAGCTTGCTTGTGGCAAGGAGCAGGAGCGTGCTGCTCCTACAGGTGCTAGGAGCAGCGGCATTGCTCATCGCATCGCCTCTGCTGTTGGCGACAACAGCGGTAAGTGGCAGCCACGGCTGCTGCCATGGTGGCAGCAGCCATGGCTGCATGCTTGTTTTCTGCCATGGTGGCAATAGTGCGCCAAGAAGAAGGAAGAAGGGGTGGGGTGGCGGCTGTGAAGGGAAGGAAAAGAAAAGAGAAAAAAAAATTGTTTTTGATTCAGGTAGGGTTTTGAACCCGGCCCGAATCCTAAACGGGTTGGATCCATAGTTGGATCCGAACCCGAACCCGAACCCGAACCCGAACCCAAGGTGTTAGGTGTTGGGTTATTTTTTTTGTTTTTTTTTAATCTTTTGGGTTGGGCTCATAGTTTGAACTACTTTAAATTCGAATTTAATAAAATAAGTTGGACTTATTTTGTTGTTTTGGGTTGGGCTAGCAATTAAAAGATTGAGGTTTGCTTTTCTCTTCTATTTGGGCTGAATGGGCATGTAATGTTTGGGCTTAAATTGGGTTGTTTTAAAATTGTTTTAAAATAGCATGGACCTATTGGTGGTCTGTATTGGGTTAAGCTTGATTTGGACTTGAGAATAAATAGTATGGACTATTTTAATTTTTGAATTGGGCTGTTGCCTTTTGTACTTGGACTTAATTAAAATAGGTTGGACTTATTTTAATTTTTAAAGACCAGATTGTTTAATTAGTTATGTTTGACAAATTAATTAAAAAGCCCAAAGGTATTTTGACACTTTAAGTTAATAAATTGTTTATTAACTAATTAAAATATAATTTGATTATATTTATATTTTATAAATATGAGATATTTACGGAACAAATTTAATAAAGAGTTTATTAAATAGAATAAATTTAATAAAAAGTTTTTTAAATTGAAAAATCTAATGTAAAGAGTTTATATTAGAAAATTTAATTGTGTTATACTTGTAGTTAATTAATAAATTGTTTATTAATTAATTACTACAAATATAATGAGATTATATTTATTTAAATATGAGATATTTAAGGATCCAAATTAATAAATGTGTTTATTAATTGGATAATCCTATATAATGAGATTATATTAGGAGACTAATTGTGCTATATTCGTGGATTACTTTTCTTTATTATTTGCTATGTATGTGGGTGATCATGGACTAGTCTTGTGTGAATGAATGGATGAATGAATGAATGGATGAATGTCATTATTTAATTTATTTACCCATTTTGGGTTTTATGTAATGTTTTAAAATGGGGCTTGCATGCTTCTGATCCCCGTTTTAAATATGTAAAACCTTATTCCCATTTATGTATCCTCACTAGATTAAGAATCTATGTACATAAATGTAATAGAAGTTCAAGATGAAGACATCAAGAGTTGGTGAGCCCAGTTCGCGAAAGGAGTTTTGTGAAGCCAAGGAGGAGCAGCCCATGAATTTTTTCTTGTGGGCCCTTTATTTGATTTAGGTATTCAACCCAGTGGCTCGGGTTGATAAGTGCTCCTAGTCCATGATCATCCCATTTTATTTTATGCATTTATTTATTTATTTATGCGATAAATATATGATGAATGCATGTATGTTTCTATTTTATTTATGCGATAAATTGAAAATTAGAAGCATGTAAAAAGTGAGACCTAAACTAAAGACCAGAAAACCTTCCCAAACTAAATATTAAGTTAATAATGGTGTAGTCTTGAGAAGATTATATCATTGCCTTCTGTTATCGTAGATTGGTTTATGTGTTGGGCAAGTAAGTAGCTGGCTATGGACGCATAGAGGTTATTTATTTGTATCAACATATGAACTAAATCTATATAAGCATGAGATGTGAAAAATTTGGATTCTTACTGGCAACCAAAAATCTATCATGTGAGGTATCGGTATTACATTGATCCAAATTTCTAGGATAATGGGTTTAACTTAAACAATTTTGGAGGCCAAAAATCTATAATGTGAGGTCGAAAGGATTGGAGGCAAGAACAATTGGAATTTGTATGAGATACATTGAATAAGAGGTTATTCACCTATTTTTTTTAACTTTACCAAAAATCTAAAATGTGAGGTGGGTTAAAGTGAATGGTCCTCCAATTCCACTAAGAAAAACACCTTATTGTTTTTCCGTTTTCCACCAAGGAAGTGTGGGATTCGAAAAATTTAGTAGGAGTTATTGTTTGATTTAAAGACCCAAATCAAATGGTTAATAATATAATTATCTAACATCTTTAGAAATTACTGTCTATATATAATACCGGATGTAAACCCAACCTTCTATTTTGACTAGACCAAACTTCGATGACTAGCTCAATGTTTTGAGAATTGTTCTCAGATCTGAAAAAGTCATACACGTTCTAGATGCCCAAAATAAGTTGTCAAAAAGTAGCAGGAGAGCATGGAAAATATATCCATCATTAATTACTTACAAGAGTTGTGAAGTAAGCAAGATAAGACAACTAGATATGAGATATCTAGTGGTAGATATGAGATATCTAGAAAATTGTTCCAAACAAAGAATAACTGGAGGAATTGATTTGAGAGCATGTGTTCTCAGGATGAATATCTTGAATCCATGAGTTTATTCGTGGTTTATCATATGCAGACAAATCTAATCCTCAAGATCAATTCTCAATTCACTCTTGTCATTCATAATGGATTTGTCCATGTGAACACATTTGACACAACACTTAGAAATGAGAGTCATATTTCAAGGGTAGATCTGGAAAGTTAAAACTTGATTGATAATTATTTCAACTGTAAGAAAAGAGAACTAATAATAGAGGAAAATCCAACGGACTTCAAAGAGTTTGAAGAGAAATGGATGTCCTCTATAAATACATCTCGCCTTCTCATTTACCCATCTGGGTGTTCATTAATTTTGGAATAATTGTTGTTCATGTGTTTCATTTATTTGGGAAATAAATGAGATGACACTAGTAAATTAATGAATAGAGTCTTATATGGATAATGACAGATAAACGAGTAATATGAGAGATTTAGAGATACTGATAACTCTAGATTATCGTGGCACTTACGTTTAGGTCATAAAGGAGAAACAAGAATCACACAATTGGTGAAAGAAGGACTGGTAAGCCCTTGAGGCCCCGGGACATTTCCCACACGTGAATCTTGTGTTCTTAAAAATGATCAAATCACCCTTTGTAGGACAAAGTCAAAGGACCATGAATATTTAGGATTTTGTACATAGGGATGTACATGGGCCATTTGGCGAAATAACCCAATAAAGATTTTAGCTACCTTACATATACTTATGATTGTCATAAGTGTATATCTGAACCGTTTGAAGCGTTCAAAGAATTCAGAATTAAAATAGTAAATCAGAACTAGAAATGAGAAGTAAGTCTCAATGATGAGATCATGGAGAATTCTTAGCCTCAATTTCTAATAGTATCTCAAAAGAAAATAGCATAGTTACTTCATTAACTCCTTCTGGTATTCTAATGCTTGATGAAGTGTTGAAGAGAATGGGTTGGACCTTATTGGACATGGTTTGTAATTGATAAACTATGCTGATTTATAATTTGGCCTGTGAGGCTATATTCTCCTTATAGCAGTCCATTTCTTGGATAAGGTCATTTCTAAATTAATCTTAAGTACTTCATATAGGATATGAGAGAACAGGATACCTAGTCTTAAGGTGTTAAGAATGAGGGTTATCCTGTTTTCAATCAAGGGCTTTAGATTGATAAATTGGAAATAAGATTAGATATGATTAATTGGTTATCCCAAGGATTTGTTGGGATATAACTTTTATTCCCTTGCTGACTAGAGAGTCTGTTAGCAAGTACAACTTTTTCTTGGAAGAATAGTTCATCTGAGAAGATAGTGTGGGAAGAAAAGTATGACTCAGTAAGGAGTTACTGAGCAACCAGTTAACTTGAGTCAAATCTAGGATTTGATTCAAGAAAACCCAATCCAAGAGCAGCTGATTATTTCACAACTTTTCCATATTAGAAAGATGACAATAATAATGTTGATGATTTTTGTCAGCTATGAATAGTTATGTTTGACATAAGCTTAAATGGTTTGAGGCCATAAGATCTTAAATGAATAAAGGTGGAGACCTTTAGGACAAATGGTAAAAGATTATTGTCATAGGCAAAGAGTTGACTATGAGGAAATCTTTTCACCAATTGTTAAAATTCATTATGATTTATTGGCGATAGTTGCACATTATGAGATGAGGTAGATGGATGACAAAACGACATTTCATAATGACTTCATTAATGAAGACATTAATATGGATTTGCCGATACGTTTTGAGTCCAATAATGAGTCACAAATAGTGCAAGCTAAAGGGGTCCATTAATGGACTTAACCAAACCTAAAGAATCTAGAACATTCGATTGACTTTATTGAGAATGAAGACGAATCTTGACTACACAAGTAGGTCTAGTTATTCAAATAATTCTCCAAGTAAAATTTGGGATAATCTGCTTGAATCCTTGGAAATCAATCTATAGGGATAAATCAAAAGGATTAATGGGTTTTTCCAAAAGGGTGTGAAAGGTGTTTAACATGTCCACAAGTTCTAAAAGAGGATTGTTCTCTTTTAAGACATGACGTTTTTCTTTCTAGGACTATGAGTCCTACGTCTGCTAAAGAGAGAGAGACTGGACACATAAGGTTCTAAGTGCTGCAGCAATTAAGAATCTTATATATGTCATGCCGTGTACAAAGACATGATATCATAAATGCTATAAGTGTTATGAGCAGACGTCTATCTGATCCAGGTTAAGAACGCAGGAAAGCAATCAAGAACTTTCTTGAGCATTTGAGAAGCACTGAAGAAATGTTCTTGGTATATGGAGAAAAGTAAAACTTAAAGTTTTACAGTTTCAGGCTGAGAGTCTGAAATGGATTATTGGAAATCCATATATGGGTTTATACTCACCTATAATGGAAGAGCAATTATTTGGAAAGGTTCCAAATATTGGTACAAGTGAAAATTTCAGAGGTTGAGTGCATCGTTGCATCAGATATAACAAGAGAAAATAGTTTGGATCTAGGAGTTCGTAACTGAACTAAGGATGGTTCTTTCCATTAAGTCAAACGGGTAGTTCTGTGATGACAAATGGAGTTGTAGCGCAAGCTAGGGAACCTAGGTCTCACTAAAGTTCCAAGCGAAATAAAGAGGCATTACCACATTGATCAGAGATTGTAGAAAGGATGATATTATACAATAAATAATGTCAATAGTTGACGGTGCTAGTCTACTGACTAAGGCAATGATTCACCAGTCATTAGATTACCATATTGAGAAGATAGGTATGAGATAACGGGGTAATTGGCTTTAGTGCAAGTAAGGGATTGTTGGATTATATGCCCTAAAAGCCAATTTTAGGACATAATAATTATATTATTTATTTAATATGGATAGTTTATTTAAATATAATTAATGCAATTAATTATTTAAATAAGAGTCCTTAGAATTATATTTATAGATTCTATCATTAAGAGTAAGGATATGAGTGACAGAATCTATATTCATAAATATATTCTAAAATAGTCTCTGATCCTAGGATAAATTAATTGAGCGTTGATTTATCCGGAAAGATCAGATTACAGTCTACTATCCAAATAATATGAGATATTAATTTGGGCGATTAGTCTCATATCGTAAGGATATATGTATAAGTATTTGCTGAGAACAAGTGACTAGACATGACTGCTAGTACAACGAATCACATGGAATGGTCAATAATTCATTGTATAGTGTAATGGTGCAATTAGTCCTTAGACCTGAGATACTACGGTTATCTTGTGTTAGGGATAACGAGATTTGCTGGTGCAATAAAGCCAGTCCTCATCAAGGATTGAATAATGTACTCAGTGGTTACGATCTATTCTGGCATGGAGATAGGTGTGTGCAGATACAAAATCTGTCAATTAAGGATCCTATGCGATCTATTAATCGAGTAACTAGAAATTCTTGGCCGAGGTAGAATAGTGGAAGTCGTTCCACGTATTATTCATAAGTTACTGATTAAATAGATTTGGACATATGATTGAGTAATAGAGTTTGACGACCCTATTCATGACTCTGGCTCAATCGGGATAATTTAGACAGAATGAATTGATTGCATAATTGTCACTAAAGGGTTTGTAGAATTTCACTTCATTATTAGTTGGGTAGTCGTGATATACTGTTAGGTATCACTCATAACTTGCGAGAATTAAATTAAAGATTTCTAATTAAATATTAATTGGATTAATATTATTTCGCTGCCAATTAATTATGAACCCGAGAGGTCACACACAAATGGAATTTGCATATTAATTGGATTAGAGAAAAAGATTAAATTAAATTTAAGATCGTCCTAATATTAATTTAATTGGGCTCGTAGTAACTTGATTTTGATCTGGTTATTATGAGTCCAAGACTGGTCTGTTTAAGACTGGCCCATATGTAGCCCTATGTCATGTATGTTTCTTATATAATGTAATATTCTGACATAGGTTTAACTAGCACAAAAACTATAATCAGAATAATATGTAAGATTTCTCTAGAAAACCTAGTGGGGGTGAAATCCAATTGAGGGTGCAGATTCTGTGTGGATACTTTCGGAGGCTTCACAATTGGGGAGCTTTCAGATTCTATATCAGATTCGCCATCATGGAAAGGTAATCCTGAAATCTTTTAATGTATAATTAATAGTTGATTGTTATGCATGTATGTAATCTATGTAATTAACCATGAACGTGATGCATGAGTATTATTAATTATTTCCACTATGTTTTATTTAATTATAAAATATTTAAATACCATGTACGATTCCCAACAAACCCATGATTAGTTGATGCAAATTTCCGATAATTGGTAGCCTCAAAGGCCCCGGTGGCATTTTCGGGTGTGGTTTTTTGGGTCCTGATTTTCTGAGATGTTTTACAACCATGAACAACAAGAGGAGGAAAGTGACATAGAGAGCAGAAGAAGCTACTAGGTCGAACATGTTGAACTAGCTGCTAGACAATTGTTTGAATATAAAGTGATCAGTTGTTGAGACTTGAGAGCTGGTTAGCTTTTCTTGTGCGACGTTCTTCTCTTTTATAAGATCAATCGATGTGGGGTTTCGGCCGCCGCATGAGTCGTCAGCAAGTGCGGCTTATCAATGCCGCGGATTTCTTAGGACGATAGCCCGCAATAGGGACGGCAAATGTTGTTCTCCTCATTTAATGCAATGCCACAAAGCTTAATTTCTCACAGATGGATCCGGGAGATATTATAAAGGGAAGTAAAGACAGAGTTTTGTTAGAAAAGTTGTTGGAATTAAGTTTAAAATTGTCGGAATTCTATACAAAACTATTTGTGCAGAAAATTAGCACGAGTCAGTCGTGTCATAAGCGTCAAGATTTTTCTTTTTTTGGTTAAATTCAATTTGTAACTTTACATGACTTGCTAAATAGTACTACTTGTGTTTATTATCCAATGGTAGCCTAATTGAAGGGTAATAAATGTTAAAAAAAGCATGAAAAATAAAGATAATAGTTATCATCGCCTGTGAAACTAATAGTTATCATCGCATGTGAAACTAAGGGGCATAAAACGGATTTAGTGCTTCCTTTTTTGTTTGTTTTGGTGATTTAGATGGTACAAAAAAATTGATGCTACAAAAAACGGATATGGTAAGGATGAACCCATCAGCTGGTGCAAATTCCCAATAATTGGTAGCTTCCAAGGCCCTGATGGCAATTTCGTGTATGGCTTTTGGGCTCCTGATTTTGTGAGGTTTTTTACAACCATGAACAAGAAAAGGAGCAAAAGTGAAACAAAGAGTAAAAAAAAGGTAGTTCGAACATTTTGTAACTGGACTTGTTTGAATAAGTGAATATGTTGGGAATTGGTTTGCATTTGTAGCTTGATTTCTGTTTAAGTTCAAGTTATGGAAATATGACAGAGGGATGACCAACATAAGAATAAATGGCGGAGAGACTAGTGTTTTCCTAATCACAATCAGTTTACATCAAGAATTTACCTTGAGCCCATATCTTTTCACACTAATTATGGACAAACTCGCTAATCACATATCAAGGATTAATATGGACATCGATCACAAAATTAAGGTGGGATTGACGAAGTAGAAAAGTAAGTGCATCTAAAAATTTGTGTGATTTAAAAATTTCACTTAAACTAAAAGGGAAGTACTACAAGACTGCAATTAGGCCAACTTTATTGTATGGTTCAGAGTGTTAGGCAGTGAAGTATCACCAAGTTCATAAGGTCTTAATGATGGAGATGAGATTGTTCATGAGATGGATGTGTAGCAAAATTAGGAAGGTTAATATTAAAACAATGTGATACTACGTGTTAGGAGATGACTCTCAGACGGAATGAGTGGCGTTGATAGATTTGTATAGCCGACTTCACTTAATGAGAAAAGAAATGATTTGGTTTTGGGTGAAGATATATATTTTATATAAATTAAATACATATATTGCTGGGTGAGGGAACAAATTTTCTTGGGTTAAGATATATGTATATATATATATATATATATATATATACATATATTGCGATTTTCTTTTGTTGGCTAAAGATACTTATTTTGTTGTTGGTCGAAGATATTTTTTAGTTAAAAAATATTTTTATCTTTCGTGTAATCTATTTAATACAAGTCACGTCCCACATAGTTTTTCCTTAAAATCTTGTTTAGTTTTAAACTACCATGTGACACAATAAACATCTTTTGCATGGACCCGTAAATTACATATATATGCATTACTAATTAATCATTCGTATGCCCAATTAAATTTCATGGTAGATATCCACGCAAGTTAACTAGTTCATGATATTTTTTTAACGTTGGTTGGGGGGTGTCTATATATAGTGTCCTGTTGAAAAATGGCTAACCGTTTTGGTGGAAAAGTCAATGAATGGATATAACGATGTTAAAAGTTTATGTTAATGTTGAAGCTATTCTTCATATATATGTGGTCATGGGACTATGGTAGGAAATCGCATTTTGGAAATTTTAAAGTTTCGTATCTCGTTTTCTTAAAGTTTAGGATCTATTTGACCTAATTTTGAACACTTAAAAATAATTCATGTGAATTTATAAGTTAAAATTAACTTGTTTACCCATTTTTTAAAAAGCTCTTAGATAAAACTGAAGTTTATAAAAAAGCTCAAAATTAAGAAATTTTAAATTGAAACTTTTTTTTTAAAAAAAAAGGTGTCTTTTGCAAAACAATTTTTACATAATGCGAAAAATTATTTTTTTTTCTTTTTATTTTTTTAAATATACCTCTCCATATGTTACAGACAAACTAAGAATTTGCTACAATGAGTAATTTAAAGCTCGAAAAGAGTTGTATTGATAGAAAAGATAACAAGGTTAGATCCCAAGTGGGGGTAAAACAACAAAATAAAGAAAGAAACAACATAAAACTCTCCTGCTCTCTTTTGCTATGTCTGCATCCATATATAGCTCTGTTCCACACAATTGCACCGTAACTACTAACAGACAGATTCTGTTTAACAAATTATGCCAAGTAATCGTTGAGGTATTTGGGCTGGGTCTTCATTCTTTGGCCCCTTCTGAGTTGGGCTGGTTGTATTGGACTTTAAGATTGAGTTGCTGTCTCCTTCTGTTGAATTGGACTAGTAGAGTCTATAACACCTATATTTTTGAAAGCTCAATATTGCTTTCAAACTTTCTAAAAGTTCAACATTGTCAATTATATGTCAAACAGTTAATGACTTTTGTTCAACGTCACTTCTAGCTAAAATTTTACCGCTAAAAACTCTACAACTCAAAAATTAAAATTTCACATTAGGTAAATGCGTTTATGGTCTTATATATTGAGTTTGGACTATGTATGAGGCTTATAGAGCTGCTCGCTTGATACTTTCACAATTGTTTCTCTTGCGGTTGAACTAAGCCTTTTACTCTTAGTATGCATCCACCAAACTGAATGTCAAAAATAAATTTAATCAACCTTAATATCATCCGCTTCAAAACATCAATTTTTTTGTCTCTCGATTTCAATGCCGTCCAGTAAGCACATCTTCACAGAACAAAAAACAGTAACCGTATTTGGAAGTTGTGTGTCTATAAACTGAGAAATGGTAACCTAAATTTTGGTTGGGAGTTATTGGTTGATAAACTAAGTTTTCTTTGCAAAAGCTGCAGCCTTAACGCTGCACTTACTAAATTAAGTTATTTTCAATGCTTGTTTTTATAATATTTGGCTTGAACGTAATGGCAGAATCTTTGGTTCTACCCCACACACAAAAGACCATATTATTAATAGAATTGTCTCGGATATTAGAGGTAAAGTTAGATTGCTACGTAAATATAGGAACACATTGGAGAATATTGTTTTAAGTAGGGACTAAAATATTTGTCTTTATTATTTTGCCTTTTAGGGCATCTTTTGTACATATTTTTGCTGTAAATATTTTTGGTAGTAGAATGAAACGATTTATTTGCTGAGCTAAAAAAAAAAAAGAAATTGCTATCCAAGTGATGGTAGCATCTAAATCACCAAAACAAACAAAAAAGGAAGCACTAAATCCATTTTAATTATGCCCCTTAGTTTTACGTGCGATGATAACTATTACCTTTATTTTTTATTCCTTTTAACATTTATTACCCTTCAATTAGGTTACCATTGAATAATAAAAAGAATTACTATTTAGCAAGTTATGATGCATATTTTTTACCAAACTACCTTCAGATAAATTATTAATCACACGCTTATTTGCACACACACACAATCTCTTTGTCACTCACATATACATACTATTTCTCTCTCTCTTTGATTCACTCACACATACACGCACTCTCAAGCAGTAAGAAACTTAAAACTAGCAAAAAATGACAAAAAAATAATATGCAACTGTAGTGACTCGAACCCACACCAACGACATAAATATATTTGTGACTAACCATCAATTAACTTCATGTTTACCCCAGCCCAGCCCTCTCCCTCCGCCCCTAGGTTGGGGTACAAATTTGGAGATTAGGGGCTAGGGGATTTGGGAGAGTAACCTGGGTCGGGGTTGAGGTTGGGGTTAAGGTTGGGGTAGGGGCTTGTAGGTCTTTTATGCCTAATGAGGTGGAGTCGTGCAGATTTGAGTCAAGGGATAGTTAAGGGTCGAGGTTGAGGTCTAGGGTGAGGTTAGAATTGGGGTGCAGATTCAACATGGGGTTTCGTACAGTCATGGGCAAATTTGTCCTAACAATATATTATAGGTTTTTTTTTTGTAATCGAACTATTTCAGTTAACGTAATAATTGAAGTCACAAGGTAATAAGTAAAAAAAATTATTTCACTCTCTTTTTTTAGCGTGCAAACTAAGCATGAAGTGATAAATTAAAAATAAAACTAGAATAGTATCTAGCATTACTCATGGCAAAAATATGACAATATTGTGGTGGCAGAATAGAGGTGTATTACTTCCAAGCACGCTCAAAATCAAGAAGTCTAAGATTTAGATTTTACTGTCTTCTCCCGAGCGGCCCAAACCCATATTAATGGGAATATGTTAGTTATCTAAGGCCTCCTTGGAAGTGCTTTTATTTTTTGTTTTCTAGAACAACTTTCAAAAATAATTAGTAAGAACAAGAGAACAGAAAATCTGTTTGACTAGAATTGTTCTCTAATTATAAGATCTCCCTATAATTATAAGAATAATATCATTTCTTTTTTCGAAGTACAATTTTTATTATCAGATTAATTACTTTAATTAACTAAATTAATAGTTTTAATTAATTTTTTAAAATAATTATTAATTTATTAAAATTTTAATTATTGACTAATTAGATAATAATTTTAATTAATTATTAATTTATAATAATTATTTATTTTTATATTAGTTATAATTTAATAAGTGATTAATTAATTATAATTACTTATTAATTTATAATTTTAATTTTAGAATTTTTAATAAACTAATTTAAATAAAATTTTAATTGATGAAATAATCAATTAAGTATAATTAATTAATTAAATATTTTAAGATAATAAATTATCAAAATGATAATTTTTATTAAGAAATTTAACTAATAACTAATAATAAAATTTTTATGAGTTATTAAATAAATTACTTAATAAAAAAATTATTAATAATAAAAACTAATAACTAATTCATCAGCTTAAAAATATTTCAATTTTTAATTAAACAATTTAGCTAAACATTAATAAACATTTTAGTTCACAAGAAATATATTAATTAATTAAAATTGATTAATAATTTAGTAATGAATTAATTATTAATTAATTACAAATAAAAAATTTAATTAACTAATTCATTAATTATTAATTAATTAACTAAATTTTTTATTATTAATTAATTAGTTTTTATTAATTAATTTGGTATTTATTATTTAAAGTTTTAATAATTATTGATTTATTTATTTACTTATTAGATAAATTAATTAATTATTAATTAAATTAATTATTAATATTTTACTTAAATGTGTTAAGGGGTTTTGGGGGAAGGTGGCTTGGGGCTTTGGGCTTTGGGCTTTGGGCTTGGGGTTGAAAAATATAAGAATATGTGAAAATATAAAAGGTGTTATTATTTTATTTTTCTTGAAAACATATTTTTCAATATATTTTATGAAAATAATTTTTGAAAACAACTCATGTTAAATAGGTTTTCTTGTTTTCAAAACAACCCCTAGCTTTGAGTCTATTACATTGTTGGACGACAGTTATATAAAGGGTATTCTTAGAGAAAAATAAAAATTGCAATTGATGTGAAAAAGTTATACAAGCTATAAAGTACCATCGCTTATATTATAAAATCAACTACAGTATCTTAGGAGCAAAAAAGCAGAAACCCACTAATTTCTTAGACTCTCGTTTGACAGGGGCTATGCGCATTAGAACCCCTAACTTAGTATTTCTAATGAAATAAGCTGTAATTCCTAAAAGGAAATTAATAAGTAATTAATGGTTCTTAGTCAGTTTCACTTCGAGTTGAGAACTAAAAAAACTTAATGTCAATTAAACTAAAGACTAGTAGCTTTGAAGAGTAAACTTGACAATCATTCACATAATTAATGGTTTTTTATACTTATTGAAAGTGAGGGTGGAAGACCTTAGAAGATTTTACTCCATATGATTAAGTGTTTTTCCATTATTTCTTTTAGACTACAGTGTTGGAATATTTTTTTAAAATGGCCTTTATGACAACATAAAGTGAAATGAAATATGTGATAGTTCAATGATTAACCTCCTATACAATGATATATTTAGTGAATTCATAAAAGAGTAACAAGAACATGGAATAATCCATATATTTTAATGTTATGTTGAATTAATATTCTTGAAATGTTCAAATAACTACAAATATTATAATCGTACATTATGAAATAGTTAGTAGAATTAGTAAAGTTAGTAGGATTAGTAAGGTTGTGCAAGGTATTTCTTGAAATGCTTACTAACAATTGTAGAATATATTGAGATGGTCGATTCTTAGTCATTAAAGAGACTCAATCACTAGTAAACATCATTGAGTATAAATCTAATGGTGGACTAGTTGCCGCAAAATTGGCTGATCGCGTCGTTTTGCGCTAAAAAATAGTAAGGTTAAATTATTGAAAATATTGATTACCTTGAATTACCTCTAGCTGTGACGAGTAAAGGGTCAATCAACGGAAATTGGGTTATCAGATTAAGTTAAGTCCTTAATTTAAAATTGTTTGACTATCTCCCGTCACGGATAAGTTTGATTAAATCCAAAAGTCCAAGAAATGTCCAAAGATACAGTAGTAACGAGATCCAAAAGGGACTTGAACAAAGATACTAAATTGAAGAATTACAACACTCAATAAAATAATGAAAATCCAAAGGGTTAATGATTCAAGGTGGTTATAGCTCGGTATACGCAAGTACAAAGTTATTGATTCAGATTAAAAGTTAAGTTCTTCAGAAATAGGGCTACAAGCTCCTACTACTGAAATGAGCCTTTAATTACGTAAGTGAGAAGATTAATTAATTAACAAGACTGGATGTATTGGTACAACCTAACGATATCCATTCTCTCAATTAATCTTTCACTTATGTAACCTAGAGGTGTCGGTACAACCAAACTAGAATCCATTCGAGGTAGTCTCGTATTGCCACTGGTTTACAAAACCGGACGTATATGTACTTTCAATTAAATATAACATAACTACAAGTATACGTATAATTAATCAAAGAATACTTAGAAATAAAAAAAATACGAGACTTTAATAAATCTGAATCAAAATATATGTACAAGAGTAACCTCACACGTACCATCCCAAATCTCGGGTCTAGTGTGCCATAATAAACTGTAAAGTACAAGAAATCATAACGAAAACTGAAATAAAAGAATACCTATCGTGTTGAATGGATTTCGGTAGACCGGTATGATTTCAATATGTTAATGGCTCACTAGACCCTTCCCTCGAGATTAAAACTTTACACACAACTAAGAATAATAATTAAAACACTCAAAACTCACTTCACAAATACTAGAGTAGAAGAAATTGAGCTAAGAAGAGAAAAATGGTACAAGCAAAATGAAATGAGGAATGAAGTATTTATAGGAGAAATTTGGCACTATTCATCTATACTATTTACACAGTGATGTCATCAATGTGTCAGCACGATATCAGCGCCAGGGTCACCATTGTGTCAACATAACATCAGTGAAATTACTATTCATGCATTGACTTTAACTTTGACTATTTACCCATTGACTTTGACTTTTTCTATTTACCCGTTGACTTTGACTTTGACCAAAAGGTTGACCAAGGCTACTTCAAGATTTTTCAGCATCCTGAATCCGTTTTCGCAGTCCGTTTAGCCAAATTCAATCTCGATTTGCTCGTGTCAATGTCGTTCTACCTTCCTCCTTTAGTATTATGCTGAATTTCTCATTCAAGTGTTGGCTTTTGTGGCCATTTTTGCTATTTCTTCTTCAAAACCTATATTACACTAAATTTGTGTAAAATATATAATTAAGCTTAAAATAATAATGCAATATACATGATTCAATGGGTTAAAATTACTAAAAATATGGATTTATCAACCTCCTCAAACTCATTCTTTGTTTGTCCTCAAGTAAAGGAATCAATTGCTTCATAGATTCAAAAATATTAAATTTAAGCAGTCAATGTATTCATACAGTTATATTTTATAAAATACATGATTAACAGTGAGTTTGTCTTCCAAACAATTCCACCCCAAGAAATCGTTTTGTATCTAGAATAATAGAAACCAACTTAATTACAAAAATCCTTTGAGCTTTTTTAAGCACTTGTAACTCAATTAAGAGGTAAGAAAATTAATCACGCAAAATTTGTAAAATTGAAAATATTTTCTATGGATAGTCATGAAATGTTAAAACTCAACTACCTTCCAAATCGTGTAATACTCCCTTAGATTTTTTTATATTATATTATATTATATTATATTATATATATATATTTTATATAGATGACTCGGATGGTAGATGTTGGTTGACTCACTGATTTCTGAAATTTTGTTTTTTATTGGTTGAATTGTATTTGATGAAAAAAGGCTTGTCTGGTAGGATTTGTATTGATAGCTTTTTCATAACAAAAATGCTCAAAAATGGTTAGAAGAAAGCATTTGTTATGGATTTCTTTTCTGCCTCTTTTTGTTGAATCAACACTTGTGATATTTGAATGATGTTGAGCAAGTCATCTACACATTTTTGTTTTTTTTTTTTCTAAGGAGTATACTGATCTAGAAAAATAAGTCAAATGTTAATAAAACACAACATCTCACATTGAAAACATCTCAATCTACTCTTTTTTTGATAATTAATCAAAAACTTCTAATTGAATCATGTAACGCTATTGGGATGCAATAATAGTTAACAAGGTTTCAAAAAAAAATCTAGATACAAACTCAACTCTTAGCGGCTAATCATTTTTTCATTCCAAATTCACAGTTAATTCAAATATTTTATCACAATCTAACCATATTTCAAAAATTAACCGTTCAAATTTAATTATTATGAAAAAGTGAAGTAAAAGTTTTGAAATTTTTGTATATCAGGATGGGACCAACTTTTTCCTCCTCCTCAAACCCGAGCCTTATATTGCTCTCAATGAAAGAAAAATTATGTAATGCAAAGTAAAAAGAAAGATACAACCTGATCAACAATCCAAGCAATGTTCCTAAAAAACTTTCTGAAAGAAAAATTGTCAAACAAGATCTCAAAAATCAACATTAGCCGTGAGTTTAAATAAAAACTAAAATATTTCTAAAGAAAGATGAAATAAAAACATAACCTAAAATAACATAGAAAGCACGCCACTGAATTACAGTGGTGGTGGCGACTGAGGACCTGAGCCTGGACCTTTCATTGAAGCAAGATCAGCTCGTAAGGCAGCAAACGCTTCCCTCTGCGACTGCTTAAAATCAGCAAATTCAGCTTTCAAGCCACTTATTTCACCCAATCCTGCAGTAAGGTTAGTATTCATAGCTTGTAGCTCTCTGTACATTTTTTTCATCAATGATTCTTCAGGCTGAGTACCGCGTTGCTGGGAAGACGTGGCGCCTTCAGTAGGTTGAGTGAAAAGCTGTGGAGCATTTAATGCTAAGGGCATCTTTCGAACAGCGCTCCAAATGTTTAAGACTCTTTGTGAACTCCGATTCAGCATACAAAGTAATAGGGAGATCCATGAATGGCTCATTAGGTGAAAAAGGAAAATTAAATCGTTGAAGTAAAGAAACTATCAATCGAGGAAAATGAAGTGTAGATGTAGCATTAAACCTCCTCATGTGGTCTATAAGGCTCATCATATTTTCTCCAATTACATCCCCAACATCAAAAAGGTCACCTTGGTAAAGCCAAGATAAGACTTGTAAAACAATTCCCGTCCTCTCTTGATCATGCCCATATGGGCAAATATTCTTTTTAACAATGATATCAATTAACCACATATCCCTCGGAAGGGAAGATCTCCTTATACCCACACCATGTCCAAGAACCGGATCCCCATACAAGTTCGTAGCAATTTCTAAATCTGTAGTTCTAGTAGGAAAATTCGTATTTTCCACATAAAAAAATTCATGCCCACACAGTATAGTCATGATATTAGCAGTAGTAAATGTAAAGTCAAAATCATCAACTGATGCACTAAATGTACCATCATCATAAGAAATATGCTCATAAAAACGTCGAATGAGACGAGGAGAAACAATAACATCATCAAAAGGTGGGTACAGAATGCAGTCAAGAAAATATCCCTCACAATATTCAAAAGCACGTTGCCCACCTTCGAAATTCCTCAAAACCGAAAAATCAATTTTAGCCTCAATTTGAGCTTTCTCAAGTCGTGCGGTCAATGACAATCTCTGTCTTTTTGGAGCCATAGTCTAAATAATAAACAAAAAACTAAATCAGAAAAAAAATCATGAAAAACACAAAACAAGTTTGTTTTTTTTTACATAGAAACTGATTATTCAAACAACACCTATTAATCACAAAATCACCCTTAACAACACACAATAGTGACTAGTCATCCACTCAAATCTCCAACATTAACACAATATATAAATCCTATACTCAGGGCAACAAGATAATACACGTACATTAATATGAAAATATGTTTTAATTTTTGGATTTTTTATTTTTTAATTTTTGGATTTTTTTTTAATAATATTAAAAGAAATATAAACTGAAAATTTAAAACTGAAATTTAACTAAATTTAATATACAAACTCATATACCTACACGTATACATACACATATACATACATATATACATACATGAATCAGGAAAAAAAATCATACCAACACTAAGATTAAAAGCTATAGAACAACAATAAAGCACAAACAAACAATAAACATCAACCTAAAACCTTCAAAAATGCTTATATACATACATATATAAACATATACATACAGATCTAAATTTGAAATAAAGCTGAAAAAAATATGAAAATAAGATATAAAGGATGAAAACATACCTTAGGACGTAGATCTATAGTGGATTTGGGTTAAGGAGGGGTTTTGGTGATGGTTTTTTTTGGGGGATTTCCGTGGGTGGGGGGGTAGTTTTTTTTTTGTTTTTGTTTTTGCTGCTGCTGCAATCGAGGCTTAGGTTATAAGCCCCGAAGGCGCTCGGGCGCCCTGCTGCATTTTTTTTAATTCTTCTTTTTTATTTTTTTTTTTTTTATAATATTACATACATATAAAGAAAGCTAACACACACACACACACACACATATATATATACATATACATATATATATATACATATATAAATATATACTATAAATAAACAAAGAAACAAAAGAACTTTTTATTAAACATAAAGACATTACATAAGAGAAAATGAAAAATACAACAACATAAGACTATCTCTTAAACTTAGAAATACATGACTTCAATCATTTCTCATATACCTATGATCCCACTTGATAAAGAGATAAATAGGAAAAAGATAAAGGATGAAAATGCCTGCAAATGAGTACACAAGCATGGCAAATTGATCATTCGTGAGAGTCTCAAACATCATTATGTTGAATGCAACAAAGTAGGAGAAATGAAAGAAGAGAAATTTTTTTTTTTTGTTTTGTTAGAGAGAGGAGAGTGAAGGTGGCGGTGAAGAGAAATGAAGGGGAGAATGAAGAAAACAGAGTTTTAAAACCCTTCTACTAGGGCTAACGGCGCTCGAGCGGGGGATTAGGTGCACTTGAGCGTGGTCTTCCCGACTCCCTTTTTTTATTATTATTATTTTTTTATTAAAAATAATAAAATAAAATCACAAAATAGGAAGATAGAATCTTCCTCAAACATATTTTCTACAAGACTACACTGTTTTTTTTTTAATTAAAATTAAAATTGGTACAAGAAAAAAAAAAAAAACACATGAATTTTATACCACTCAAACATCCTAGGAAAAACCAAGTGTAAGAATATACAAATGAACACCGACCAATAGTTATCTATCAAGATTCAAACCTTAAATATGCTTCCAAAAGAAACAATTGGATCCAGATTTAATTTAAGAATATTTGAGTTTAGACTAAATTTAGAGTTCAACAACTTAACGAAGAGTTGTCCGCCAGTTTGGAAGGCAACACTGGAAGCCTGGGAAATGCAAAAATAGGATCCCAGCCCTATTTCAGTTTCATACCTATGCAGTAGAGTAAACCACATCTGAACACCAAATGAATGGCATCAAAATCTGGATAGCAAATCTACCTGTCATAGCATAAGAATTGGCCGAAACAGAGGTGATTAATCACGTATCATATGCCCCTCAGAATAGTATTAGTTATATTTCTCTCAAATACCATGAGAGCTATTATTTCCATAACGGTGGAAAAAGACCTTATAACGTTGAAGTTAACACCAATTTAAAGTTAATTGATAACCAAGTGACAACATCTAGGACGAACCTTGGAATGTTACCGCCACAAGATCCTAGATTACCCAAAGATCACTTGGGTTCATGTGAGGCACACATCCTAGTACAAACAGCACCATGTTTTATCCTCAGACAGTCACTACCGAATGCTGCCACTGTGTACCCATCCTCCCACCTATTTAGGATGAGCGTGTCACACAAATTGTTAGAGTTTTTCCTTCTAACCGGGAATGGGCACTGGAACCATTTAATGCCAGCCAGCAAGACATACACACACAGTTAAGTGCCGTAGTTTAAAGCCTTGGGGCAATTTTTTTTTTTTTTTTTACTTTTTTTTTATATAATTTAAAATTAAGGGACTAGCTCTTCCAGAGGTTTCTGTGTTCACGCCATCCAATACTTTCCTTCGGCACTCACATGGGGCCACAGCCAGTTCCACAGGATCAAGAATAATACAGTGGGATTTTACGTTACAGATAATACCATCTAGTGAATGCTCTCACTCCTAACTACCTTATCAAGTAAAGCCCAACAGACCCAAACTACATTAAGCTGGTGGAGTAGCAAGTACTGTTAGACAGAGTTGCACTGGTAAGACAACCGCACACAAAAAATGTACAGTGACCACTAGTATCATGACAATTATACCTTTATGAGAGCTTCTCAGGGTTAAGACCCAAACTACTTTAAGCTGTAGAAAGACTCATTTGGTACGAAATATAAATGACAAAAAAAATAAAAATAAAATTTAGAACCCTAATACCTCTAGACATCCTAGGTTGCCTCATAGGAGCGCTAAATTTAACGTCTTCAACCAAACAAAGTCACATTGAAATTGTTACTCTGTAGGGATTGGATTCTTAAGTTCAATTGACTCTTCACCCGAATTCTTTAACGGGATCGCTGGTTTTAGCCTTTGTCCATTTACAAACATATTTTTCCCATTTGTTTTATCTTTTATCTTGACAACCTCAGACGGAAAAACTTGTTCAACCTCAAATGGTCCATCCCACCTAGACCTCAATATTCTTGGAAACAATCGTAACTTAGAATTAAATAACCACACATCTTCTCCAGGAATAAATGACTTCCGAATAATCATTTTATCATGCGTTCTCTTCATTCTCTCACTGTAAATCTTGGCATTTTCATATGCCTCTAAACGCATCTCTTCAAGTTCGTTTACATGGAACAACCTGTTTTCACCAGCTTTCTGCAAGTCAAAATTCACAGTTCTAATTGCCCAGTAAGCCTTATGTTGTAACTCAACAGGTAAATGACATGCTTTTCTAAAAACTAAACGAAAAGGTGACATTCCTATGGGAGTTTTATATGTAGTCCTATATGCCCAAAGAGCATCATTCAATCGAGTGGACCAATCCTTCCTATCTGGTCTAATTGTCTTTTCAAGGATTGATTTAATTTCCCTATTAGAAACCTCAACTTGTCCACTAGTTAGTAAGTGATATGCAGTTGCAACCTTATGAATAACTGAGTATTTCTTCAACAATTTTTCAAAAGTTCGGTGAATGAAATGACTTCCACCGTCACTAATGATGGCTCTTGGAATTCCAAACCGACAGAAAATGTTTTCTTTTATGAATTTCATCACAACAGTGTGATCATTAGTCCTTATTGCAATTGGTTTAATCTATTTAGACACGTAATCAACATCAACCAAAATGTATTGAAAACCAAGGGAGATGGGGAAATGACCCATGAAATCAATATCCCAAACATCAAAAAGTTCACAAACCACGATGGGATTTAAGGGCATCATATCCATTTTTCCCATGTTACCTGTCTTTTGGCATCTTTCACATGCCTTGCAAAACTCATAAGTGTCCTTGATTAATATGGGCCAATAAAACCCACTTTGCAAAATTTTGATAGCTATCTGTTGTCCTCCAAAGTGTCCTCCACATTCCTGCGAATGGCAAAATGACATGATGCTTAGCTGTTCAGACTCTGGTACGCATCTGCAAATAATTTGATCAGAACAAATATGGAACAAATGAGAATCATCCCAGAAATAATGCTTTGCTATTGAGAAAAATCGATCTCTCTTAGCCTTGTTCCATTCCTTCGGTATTTTACCTACTGCAAGATAATTCACAATATGAGCATACCAAGGAAGTTTAGAAGCAAAAATTAGCAATAATTGTTCGTCAGGAAATGTATCTCTCAAGGGTAATTCATTTTCTGTTTCCTGAGTTACAATCCTTGACAAGTGATCAGCAACTACATTTTCTCGACCTTTCTTATCTTTAATTGTTAAATCAAATTCTTGAATTAATAACAACCATCGAATAAGCCTAGGTTTAGCATCTTTCTTTTCCAACAGGTATCTCAATGCCGAGTGGTCAGAATATATGATTATTTTTTACCCTAACACATAAGACTGAAACTTTTCTAATACAAAAACTACAGCAATCAATTCTTTCTCTGTGGTGGTATAGTTTTTTTGGGCATCATCCAAAGTTCGGCTGGCGTAATAGATCACACAAGGAACACGATCCTTGCGTTGATCTAATACAGCTCCTATGGCATAATCCGAAGCATCACACATAATTTCAAAAGGAAAAGAGTAGTCTGGTGGTTGAATCTATAATACCCGAGCCCGGAACGTGAAATTTTCCTGTTTATTTTTCTGAAAAATATATTTTTTTTCAAATTCTTTGAAATTTAATTGTTATTCTTTCATTGTCGTAAAGTGCATTGCATTTCGAAAGCGATAGTTAGAGAGCGTTTTCTAGTCCTCAGCAAATAGTGAAAACTAGTATTTAGTGTTTTAATTTTAATATTTTAGCTGTTGTTAACTAGAATTAGATTTGTATTAGTTGTTTTAGCCTTAAAATGAAAGAAATAAGCTTATTGAACTTAAGTAACCTTTGACCAAAGCCTTGACCATTGACTTAGCTTGTCATCTTTTTTTAAGCTTATAATAGCAAAGAAATAAAATAAAGAAAGCTGAAAAACAAGAGAGCAAGGGCCGAAACTTTGAGGGAAAAATAAAAAAAAAATTCAACTTCTAATCTTCAAAACTTCGCGAGAGCTTGCACGGGGTTGTTTCCGAGGCTTCCAGCGTAGTTTTCCTAGTGTCTAGGAGCGTCTAAGGTGAGGGAAGCATCTTTATTTGCACATTTGAATGTTTGATATACAAACTTTAATTTTTAGGAATTATGCATAGATCGTTATTTTATCTGTTTTAATGCTTGAAGAATGTTCCTTGACAATTGCAGAACATGTATTTGTAGCTTTTTAGCATTTTCTGCGGTTGAATATAAAAATTGCAATTTAAATTGACAATGGAATAGCAAATTGTGAATAGTAAACCCCCGTTTCGTAAAAGTTGCTCCGTTTTGCGTTCTGTTGATGTGAAAAGATGCTAGATATATTAGAATGCCTAAATGCATGATTTTTCTAGGTTGTGTAATCGAAAAACGGAGAAAAATAGCTTGGTACATGTTGGGGTCGTTTTGGTCGAGTTTAGCGTTTTCTCGTTTTGTGTGATGGCATTGTCGAGGTATATCATGGAAGCACTTTTGGTGCAGTTGTGACGTTGGTTGGGTGTTTGGTTAAGGTAGTTGTAGTTCAAACGAGCAAAGGGAGAAATCGGGGCTTTGCGGGAATTCTAGAGTAAATTAAGGTTTCGTGGTCTTCAGACGTGCTTTATGGTGACCTAGGAGGAATGGTGAAGTTGGTTTCCAAAACTCGTGGCTCGTTTAGAAGTAGTAACATTTTGAAAGTTGGGGTCGTTTTGTGTTTTTGTTGGTTTTCATAGTGTTATACCTGTAGAATGCTTATTATTGCTTGTTATGCTTGTTAAAGATGATTATGATTGAAATGTTTATCAACTGTTGCTATTGCGTGCGAGAGTAACCTACTTTGTTATTCTCCCACGTGTGGCTTTATCGCTCGATTGCTCGATTGTTGTATTGCATATTGTATGGCATTCATAGAGTCAGGGGCAGTGTGATGGGCTTCTCTGGGTAGCCTCGGGCTGCCAGGGTTGGTTGCCCTAGCTCCGTGTCCTATTCCCTTTCTTGTTTTGGTTGCCTCCCAGGAAGATTTGGGTCGTAGAATTGATTGGATACTTCCGGGGTATTCCAAACTGAAGTTATAAGGTGGTTGGGCCGGCGTGTCGTCATCGGATTCGTGATTGAAAGTTGCTCGTGGAAGTGAATTGTATCCTTTAATTGAATGGTTATAGCCTTAATGCTTGTCTTGATTTATTGCTAGCTTTGCTTGTATCTTTATATGATAATTGTCTGATCTACTTGACTATTTGCATTGCATTCTCCTCTCACTTCCGTCCTTGAGAGCAATTAGCCTCACTGAGCAATAGTTTTTGCTCATTCCTTTCTATATTATATTTTACAGGAGTAGTTGAAGCGGAGCCTATTGAGGTAATTGAGGAGGAGGAGCAAATGGAGGTGTTTCCTTGATGGCACTTTCTTTGCTTAGCGGGTGGATGGTTGCCAGTCTTTTGTGTGGGCCATGCTTGATGTGTACATTGCTTGGTTGACGCTTCATTTTGAGGCTTGTAGCCTTGTATGTAGTTTCTATTTTGAGGCCACTATGGTCTTATGTTGTAAAAGTTTAAAGGTTGTAAAGTTGTAATGATATACTTACGTGACTAGTAAGAACTGCATACTAATGGTTTAACTGCTTAGTGGCACGAATACTTGTGTAGTATGCATGACATTTTTGGTTTGCAAAGTTGTTTAATGAGAAGATGTATGTTTTCTAAAAGAAAATTGACTTGTTTCAAATGTTTATTGTGGTTTTCGCGAATATTATGTTGAATGTAGGGTTTTCGAATTGTCCACGGTACAGAGGAGACTCCGTCTGTGTGTTGGGTCCGGGCTTAGCCTTTTGCAGGGTCGGGTCGAGGCGTGACATCTTTAGGTGGTATCAGAGCATGATAGTATTGCATGAGCCGAGATATGTTTCTCGGTATGTGGGGTAAAGGTCTAAAATGATAAAGTGTTATTGTATGATTGTTAAGTGAAAAGTGTTATAGTATGACTATGTGAACTTGGGTGCTTAAGTGTTTAAGTGAATTAGCTTGACATGTCAATCTTGTGTTATGTGAATTGTGTGATAGGATATTTGATTGTTATTGACTTGAGTGTTATCTAATCTTATGTGCTATATTTATGTCTATAAACTGCTTTTATATGTGGCCAGCTATTGTAAGTTGTTACTATGCCACCACGTCGTAGTACTCAAGGTCAAGGGGCAGATGAGGAGGCAGCAAAACCAGGTCAGCAACCGATACCTGAACAGTTTATGGCTACTATGACCACTGCAGTTGACCGGATTACTCAGGTACTGCATGAGCAGAGGCAGGAAAGGAATAATAATCCCCAGGGAAATCAAGCTAATCCTGGTGGACAAGGGCATAGGGCTGAGAATAATCAGTTGGAGAAATTCCTGAGGCACGAGCCGGGTAAATTCTTCAGAGAGCCGGATGACGAGGCAGTAGAGAGATGGATTAACCGTGTTGAGAAAATTTACGCTGCTTTAAGGTACACTGACGAGGCAAAGCTAGCTTATGCAGCATTCCTGTTTGAGGGCGACGCAGAACAATGGTGGAACACTATTAGGTTGAGGTGGGACTATGAGGATGTTCCGCATTTGTAGGATGATTTCGTGAGTGAGTTTCGGGACAAGTATATTCCCGAGATGGCTAGGGAAAGGCGGGAAGACGAATTTGTGGGCCTAAAGCAAGGAAACATGACTGTCGCACAGTATGAGGCTAGGTTTGTCAGCCTGTCGAGGTATATGCCTGAGCTGGTGCAGCCAGCTAGGAGGATGATTAGTAGGTTTGTTCGTGGGCTGAGAATGGATATACAGCTGCATTTGACTGGGCAGACTTATACTACTTTTCCCGAGGCATTCCAAGCAGCCTCGAAGTTTGAGAAACGGAAGTCAGAGATGATAGCTGAGAGTAGCCAGCCGAGTAAGAAACAGTACTTGGGCCAGAGCAGCCAGAGTCAGCAGAGGCAGTATCAGACTTTTGTTCAGGTTCCGCAGCAGCGTCCGTATCAGCCTCAGTATCAGATTCAGGGGAGACCAGCTGCGACTAGACCCCAGCAGGGAGGTACAGTTCCTACCACTGCCAGAGCCCCCGCACCTACGGGAAACACTGTTGTAAGGCAAAATCAGCAGTGTAACTTTTGTAATCGATCGGGGCACATTGAAGCTAATTGCTGGAGAAAGAGTGGTAAGTGCACTGGCTGTGGGAGCGATCAGCATAGGGTGAAAGATTGCCCTAAGTTTAAGAATGTTCAGGGCCGTACTGGAGGCCAGGGTGTGCAAATCAGGGCTGCAGGTGCAGGTCCAGCACAGAGGGTACATGCTAGGGTCTTTGCACTAGATGCGGAGGAGCTACCCGATACTACAGCAATAGTGGAAGGTACCTTTCTTCTCAATACTCAGCCAGTTAAAGTTTTGATTGATCCCGGAGCTACGCATTCATTTATAACTCCTGCATGTGCATGATTTGTGAATGTTTGCATTGATAAACTGCCACATAAAGTTGAAGTTAGTATGCCTTTGGGTGCGAAATTTGTTACTGAGTCTATTTGCAAATCTTGTGATATATGCATTGAGGACCGTAATTTTTCTGCTGATTTAATTATACTGCCCTTCCATGACTTTGAAATCATATTGGGAATGGACTGGTTAGGGAAATACTATGCTCAGTTGGATTGTAGAACAAAAATTGTTTATCTTCAGATTCCTGACCTACCGGTACTAGAGATTGTTGGGAACTGCAGGGCTGGCCGAATACCCCTTTTTCATCAATCAAGGCTTCTAAGTTGTTGAATAAAGGTTGTGAAGCTTACCTAGCTTATCTAATCAATCAACCTACTAATAAGTTGAATTTTGAATGAGGTTCCAATTGTTAAAGACTTCTCTGGTGTATTTCCCGAGGAATTACCGGGTTTACCACCGAATAGGGAGATTGAGTTTGTGATTGACCTTATGTCGGGCACTGCGCCAATTTCTAGAAGTCCTTATAGAATGGCACCGGCTGAACTTTAGGAATTGAAAATTCAGCTTCAGAACTTGCTTGAGAAAGGGTTTATACAACCTAGTTCTTCGTCGTGGGGTGCGTCTGTGTTCTTTGTGAGAAAGCAAGACGGCACGCTACGGTTATGTATTGATTACAGGGGACTTAATCAAGTCACGATTAAGAACAAATACCCATTGCCATTGATTGAAGAATTGTTTGACCAGTTGTAGGGTGCGAGTGTTTATTCAAAATTTGACTTGATGCAGGGTTACTATCAACTCAGGATTCGGAGTGACGATATACCTAACACGACATTCAGGACTAGATATGACCACTATGAATTTGTTGTGTTACCGTTTGGATTGACGAATGCACCAGCCGCATTCATGGACTTAATGCAGAGGGTCTTTCGACCTTATCTTGATCAATTTGTCGTAATCTTTATTGACGACATTTTAGTATACTCTAAGAATGAGGTTGAGCATGAACAACATCTGAAGATTGTGTTACAGACTTTGCAAGAAAACAAGCTTTTTGCTAAATTCAGCAAGCGCAAATTCTGGTTGAATCAAATATCTTTTCTGGGCCATATCATTTCACATCAAGGAATTTTAGTAGACCCAACTAAGATTGAAGTTGTTTTATCTTGGAAGAGACCTGAAACAGTGTCAGAGATTCGAAGCTTTCTGGGGTTGACAGGTTACTATCGGAGGTTTGTTAAAGACTTTTCCAAAATTTCTGGACATTTAAGCCAGTTAAATCGAAAGAAAGTTACTTACAACTGGGATGCTAAATGTGAATCCAGTTTCCAAGAACTGAAGAAGAGACTAACTACAGCTCCTATACTAGCTTTACTTGAGGGTACAGAAAACTTTGTTGTCTACAGTGATGCATCTAAAGAGGGATTGGACTGTGTTTTAATGCAGAATGGTAAGGTGATTGCCTATGCTTCTAGAAAGTTGAAACCATTGAAGTCAATTACCCTACACATGATCTTGAGTTAGCTGCAGTTGTGTTTGCTTTAAAGAAGTGGTGTCATTACTTGTGGGGTGGCAGATTTGAAATTTTTACTGACCACAAGAGTCTCAAATATTTATTTTCACAAAAAGATTTGAATATGAGGTAGCGAAGATGGCTAGAGCTATTAAGTAGCTACAATTGTTATATAAACTACGTGCCAGGTAAGACAAATGTTGGTGCAGACGCTTTGAGGCGAAAGACTACTGTTGCAAGTCTAATTATCAAAGATTGGGAGACTTTGGAGGAAATTTGTTCATGGAAGCCAGAAGCTGCTGAAGTAAGGATTCGATTTGCTAGCTTACAGATTCAGTCGAGATTGCTAACACAAATCAGGGAAGCTTAGAAGACTGATCTTCACATCTTGAAAATCCAAGAAAAAACAAAAGGGGGAGAGTCGGAGTTTAAATTACATGCATATGGTATCTTCAGATTCAGGGACAGGGTTTGTGTTCCTGGTGATCCAACTATGAAGAATGAGATTCTGTCCGAGGCACATAATTCAAGATATATAATTTACCCGGGCAGTACCAAAATGTATAGAGATCTGAAACAACACTTCTGGTGGAACAATATAAAGAGGGAGATTGCTGGGTATGTATCCAGGTGTTTACCTTGCCAGACGGTTAAAGCTGAGCATCAGAGGCCAGCTGGGTTTCTGCAACCGTTGTTGATTCCGCAATGGAAATGGGTACATATAACAATGGATCTTGTGATCGATCTTCTGAGATCTCCGAGATGATGTGATTCTGTTTGGGTTGTTGTGGACCGATTGACTAAGGTTTCACATTTTATTCCCGTGAACAAACATGATAGCCTTGATAAGTTAGCTGAGCTTTATAGTGTCAGATAGAGATCCCAGATTCAGATCTCGTTTTTGGCAGAAGTTGCAAGAGGCCATGGGAACTAAGTTAAGCTTCAATACTGCATACCATCCACAAACTAATGGCCAGTCTGAGAGAACCATCAGGATCTTGGAAGACATGCTTCGGGCATGTGTGTTAGACTTTGGGAAGAATTGGGAAAAGTTTTTGCCTTTAGCGGAGTTCGCCTACAATAATAGTTATCAATCTACTATAGGTATGGTTCCCTACAAGGCGTTGTATGGTCGTAAATGCAGATCCCCTTTGTATTGGGAAAAGGTTGGAGAAATAAGAATAGTTGATCCGACTGTGTTACCTGAGATGATTAAGATGGTGGATAATGTTCACCTTATTTGCCAACATATTCTTATAGCTCAGAGTCGTCAGAAGAGTTATGCGGATAAGCACCGTCGGGATCTTGAGTTTGCTTTGGGAGATCGGGTGTTTCTTAAGATTTCTCCTCGAAAGGGGTTAATTCGGCTCGGTAAGAGTGGGAAACTTAGTCCCAGGTATGTGGGTCCGTTTGAGATCACTGAAAATGTAGGTCCTTTAGCTTACCGATTAGCTTTACCTCCGAGCTTGTCAAGACTGCACAATGTTTTTCACGTGTCAATGTTAAGGAAATATCATCTAGATCCTTCACATGTACTTGAACCAGAGCCATGGCAGATTGAGGAAAAGTTAACTTATGAGGAGAGACCGATTCGAATTGTGGATCGGAAAGTTCAGGAACTTCGCAGGAAGAGTATTCCGTTGGTAAAGGTTCTGTGGAATCATCACGGGTTTGAGAAAGTAAATTGGGAAAGAGAGGACCAGGTTTGGAGTCAGTATCCGGAGTTGTTTGTCGACCAGGTAAGAATTGCGTGGACGCAATTGTTTTAAGGGGGAGAGGGTGTAATACCCGAGCCTGAAACGTGAAATTTTCCTATTTATTTTTCTGAAAATTATATTTTTCTTAAATTCTTTGAAATTTAATTGTTATTCCTTTATTGTCGCAAAGTGCATTGCATTTCGAGAGCGATAGTTAGAGAGCATTTTCTAATCCTCAGCAAATAGTGAAAACTAGTATTTAGTGTTTTAATTTTAATATTTTAGTTGTTGTTAACTAGAATTAGAATTGTATTAGCTGTTTTAGCCTTAAAATGCAAGAAATAAGCTTATTTGACAAACTTAAGTAACCTTTGACCAAAGCATTGACCATTGACTTAGCTTGTCATCTTTTTTTAAGCTTATAATAGCCAAGAAATAAAACAAAGAAAGCTGAAAAACAAGAAAGCAAGGGCCGAAAGTTTGAGGGAAAAAGAAAAAAAAAGATTTCAACTTCCAATCTTCAAAACTTCGCGAGAGCTTGCACGGGGTTGTTTCCGAGGCTTCCAACGTGGTTTTCCTAGCATCTAGTAGCGTCTAAGGTGAGGGAATCATCTTTATTTGCGCATTTGAATGTTTGATATACAAACTTTAATTTTTAGGAATTATGCATAGATCGTTATTTTATTCGTTTTGATACTTGAAGAATGTTCCTTGGCAATTGTAGAATATGTATTTGTAGGGTTTTAGCATTTTTTGCGGTTGAATATAGAAATTGCAATTTAAATTGACAATGGAATAGTAAATTGTAAATAGTAAACCCCCGTTTCGTAAAAGTTGCTCCATTTTGTGTTCTGTTGATGTGAAAAGATGCTAAATATGTTAGAATGCCTAAATGCATGATTTGTTTGGGTTGTGTAATGGAAAAATGGAGAAAATTGGCTTGGTACATGTTGGGGCCGTTTCGGTCGAGTTTAGCATTTTATCGTTTTACGTGATAGCATTGTCGAGGTATGTCATGGAAGCACTATTGGTGCAGTTGTGACGTTGGTTGGGTGTTTGGTTAGGGTAGCTGTAGTTCAAAAGAGCAAAGGGGGAAAGCGGGGCTTTGCGGGAATTCTAGGGTAAAGTAGGGTTTTGGGGTCTTTAGACGTGCCTTATGGTGACCTAGGAGGAGTGGTGAAGTCGGTTTCCAAAACTCGTGGCTTGTTTGGAAGTAGTAGTGTTTTGAAAGTTGGGGTCGTTTTGTGATTTTGTTGGTTTTCATAGTGTTATGCCTGTAGAATGCTTATTATTGCTTATTATGCTTGTTAAAGTTGATTATAATTGAAATGTTTATCAACTGTTGCTATTGCGTGCGAGAGTAACCTACTTTGTTATTATCCCACGTCTGGCTCTATTGCTCGATTGCTTGATTGTTGCATTGTATATTGTATTGCATTCATAGAGTCAGGGGCAGTGTGATGGGCCTCTCTAGGTAGCCTCGGGTTGCCAGGGTTGGTTGCCCTAGCTCCGTGTCCTATTCCCTTTCTTGATTGGGTTGCCTCCTAGGGAGATTTGTGTCATAGAATTAATTGGATACTTTCAGGGTATTCCAAACTGAAGTTATAATGTGGTTGAGCCGGCGCGTCGTCATCGGATTCGTGATTGAAGGTTGCTCGTGGAAAGTGAATTGTATCCTTTAATTGAATGGTTATGGTCTTAATGGTTGTCTTGATTTATTGTTGGCTTTGCCTGTATCTCTATATAATAATTGACTGATCTACTTGACTTTTTGCATTGCATTCTCCTCTCACTTCCGTCCTTGAGACCAATTACCCTCGCTGAGCAATAGTTTTTGCTCATTCCTTTCTATACTATATTTTACAGGAGTAGTTGAAGCGGATCCTATTGAGGTAATTGAGGAGGAGGAGCAAGTGGAGGTGTTTCCTTGATGACACTTTCTTTGCTTAGCTGGTGGTTGGTTGCCAGTCTTTTGTGTAGGCCATGCTTGATGTGTACATTGCTTGGTTGACGCTTCATGTTGAGGCTTGTAGCCTTGTATATAGTTTCTATTTTGAGGCCACTATGGTCTTATGTTGTAAAAGTTTAAAGGTTGTAAAGTTGTAAAGATATACTCACGTGACTAGTAAGAACTGCATGCTAATGGTTTAACTGCTTAGTGGCATAAATACTTGTGTAGTATGCATGACATTTTTGGTTTGCAAAGTTGTTTAATGAGAATATGTATGTTTTCTAAAAGAAAATTGACTTGTTTCAAATGTTTATTGAGGTTTTCGCGAATATTATGTTGAATGTAGGGTTTTCGGATCGTCCACGGTACAGAGGAGACTCCGTCCGTGTGTCGGGTCCGGGCTTGGCCTTTTGCGGGGTCGGGTCGGGGCATGACAGAATCACTGGAGCAGTGGAAAGTGCATTTTTCAGTGTTTCAAAAGCAGTAACACATTTTTCATCAAATTGGAATTGAGTATCCTGTGCCAACAAATTCGATAAAGGTTTAGCAATTTTACTAAAATCCTTTATAAATCGTTGGTAGAAACCAGCATGTCCAAGGAATGATCTCACCTGTTTAACAGTTGTTGGAGGGGGCAAATCAGAAATAATGTCAACCTTAGCTTTATCAACCCAAACTCCTTCCTTGGATATAATGTGTCCGAGAACAATTTATTCTTGAACCATGAAATGACTTTTCTCCCAGCTAAGTATGAGATTAGATTCCTGATATCTTTTCAACACTAAAGAAAGATTATTCAAACAAGTGTCAAATGAATAGCCAAAGATAGAAAAATCATCCATAAAGGCCTCATCAAATTCATCCATCATATCAGTGAAAATAGACATCATGCAGCGTTGGAAAGTGGCTGGTGCATTACAAAGGCCAAAAGGCATTCTTCTATAAGCAAACGTGCCAAAAGGACATGTAAAAGTTGTCTTTTCCTGATCTTCAGGGTCCACAGGGATCTGATTGTATCCCGAGTACCCGTCAAGAAAACAGTAATAACCTTGTCCTGCCAACCTGTCCAAAATTTTATCAATGAATGGTAAAGGAAAATGATCATTTCTTGTTGTAGCATTGAGTTTCATATAATCAATACACACACACCATCCAGTTGTGGTACGGGTAGGTACCAATTCACTTTTATCATTTGTCACTACAGTGATTCCTAATTTCTTAGGTATAACCTGTATAGGACTAACTCATTTACTATCAGAAATAGGATACATAATACCTGCATTTAACAACTTCACTATTTCTTTCTTTACAACTTCCCTCATGTTCGGGTTCAGCTTACGTTGCATCTCTCTAGATGTCTTGGCTTCATCTTCCAAATTAATCTTATGCATGCAAAAAGGGAGATCTATTCCTTCAATGTCTGCAACAGCCCAACCTAACGCTTCCTTATTCTTAGACTACACATCTACAAGTTTAGCTTCCTGCTCCAAAGAAATGTTAGAAGCAATAATAGCTGGAAGTGTTTGATCTGCCCCTAGAAAAACATACTTGAGATGACTAGGAAGTTGCTTCAATTCCAACTCAGGAAGAGATTGTATAGAAGGAAGCATTGGTTCTTTAGAAAGAGTCAAGGATGGTTCTATTGCACAAACCTGAAGTTTTTTATCAAATCTTAAATTGATTTCTAAAGGTTCATCGGATTCCTCCTCAAACCTACTCAACACTACTTCATCATTATTCGAAGTATTCTCCAAAAAATCTTTTTGCATAAGACTAAGAAAAGACTCTTCAATTAATGGATCAATCTTATCAAGAATAAAACCTTCAAGACCATCACCTTCATCTCCAACCCCAGCACCCTTAGCAACATTCACCTTTACCTTAATAACTCCAATTCTCCAGTTGCACAGTGAATTTTTGCATTAGTTATTGCTAAAAATGGTCTCCCTAGTATAACTGGAGTTTGGAACTTTTGAATTTCTCCTGGTTCCATATCTAGCACAACAAAATCCACAAGAAAATAAAATTCATCAACCTTTATCAACACATCTTCAATCATGCCCCTAGGAATTCTAAGTGATCTATCAGCCAGTTGAAGGGTGACAGGAGTAGGTTTCAATTCTCCTATATCTAACTGCTCAAAAAGATTAAAGGGAAGAAGATTCACACTAGCTCCTAAATCAAGAATGACACAATCTACACAGTGATTACCAATATAGCAAGGAATGGAAAATGCACCTGGATCTTTCAATTTTGGTGGAACATGAGAAGTAAGAATGTTGCTTACCTTTTCAGTCAATCTTACTTTGTTTGATATCAAAGTTGAATTCCTTCTTTTCTGAGTGCACAAATCCTTAAGAAACTTTGCATAGGAATTTGCCTGATGATTTTTAACAGAGGTAAATTGATTTTCACTTGCTTAAAGGTTTCAAGCATTTCTTCCCTTTTTGATTCTTTATTAGGTGGATTACCTAATGTCTGTGGAAAGGGTGCCTTGGGACTCAGTGTCAATGGAATATTTTTATGTGAAATTAAAGTTTCAGGTTCATTTGCAGTTTCTTTTGATGAATCAACTGTAACTTGAGATTTGGATTTTTGCTTTGCAAGTCTTGCATTTTCGTAAGTTTCGACACTTACCTTGTTATCAACTTTCTTACCACTTTGCAATGTAGTGACAACTTGAAGATCCTCTACTATTTGACTTGTAGATGCTACATGTGCCTTACCTTTTGGGTTTCCATCTGGTTGGGCAGGGAGTGTTCCTTATTCTCTTTTCTGAATTATGTTAGCTAATTGCCCAATTTGTCTTTCCAAGTTGTCAATTGTCTTTGTATGTGTACTTACCAGTTGCATAGTTGGTTCCTGACTATGAAGCTTTTTCAAAACTTGTTCTTCAAAAGTAGTGCCATAAGAATTGGAACCTGAATTAGAGCTCGTAGGTACTTGTCCTTGTAGAACTGAATGAAATTCTGGAGGATAACTTCTTGGTCTTTATTGTTTAACATCTTCCTGATTCTAATCCCACCAGAAATTTGGATGATCTCGTGTACTTGGATTATAAGTGTTAGAGAATGGATCATAATTACGGGGATATCTATAAGCAGCACAAGCTTGCTCTGAAATTAAATTGGGATTTGATGCAAGAACACCTTCACCTGAATCAACTACATGCAATGATTCTTTCATTTTAACCATTTTTTCCAAGGCAAGGGTTAGATTTTCAATCTTTGATGTCAAATAATTGTAATCATTTGAACCTATTCTTTCTCTCCTTTCTCTAGATAAAGATGCACGCTTTCGTGAATTGTTGCTCAGTTTTATGAACAATTATGTGGCTTCTTCTGGAGATTTTTCAAGAAGTGAACCATTACAAGCTAAATCGAGCAAACTTTGATTATGCTCATTTAATCATTGATAGAAATTCTGAGCTAATTGCTAATCTGGAATACTATGGTGTGGACATTCATGAGTTAAGGTTTTAAATTTGTCCCAACTCCCATGAAGTGCCTGTCCAGGTAACTGAGAAAAATTATTTAATTGATTCCTACATTCATTAGTTTTTGAAGAAGAGTAAAATCTTTCAAGAAATTCTCTTTGTAGTTGATCCCAAGAAGTAATAGAACCAGAACGTAATATGTAAAACCAATTTTGTGCTTGACCCTTTAAAGAGTAAGAAAACAATCTCAATTTAACAATAACTTCTGAGGCAGTTCTATTATTGATTGATCTATATGTATGAACAAAAGTATTAATGTGATCATACGGGTTTTCATTAGAAAGACCGTGGAACATGGGAAACATTGAAATCATGTGAGACTTTATTTTAAAACCTTCATCAGTTTCAGGTAAGACGATAGCTCGTGGAGGAACATAATCTTGTGGTGTGGAAAAAAAATTTATGCTCCTCACCACATTTCCTACTTCTCTACCTTTAATTTGATCCTGAATTTGGTTTTGATTCGAATTTTGATCAGCCATGATTAGAAATTTATGTGCTTTGTTTCTGAATTTAAAAGTTTTTTCAATTTCTGTATCAAAAACAAAGATGGGTGGCTTTAAAGATCTCCGACCATGCATATAAAATTAAAACATTAAAATAAAAAAAATGGAATAAAGTCTATACAAAATAACAAAAATAAAACTAAAATCTATACATATTAACACTTATATACATAAATCAAAGATTTACCTTATTTGATGAACACCTAGTCCCCGGCAACGGCGCCAAATTTTTGATCGTGTCATTTTGCGCTCAAAAATAGTAAGGTTAAATGATTAGAAATATTGCTTACCTTGAATTACCTCTAGCTGTGGTGAGTAGATGGTCGATCCATGGAGATTGGGTTATCAGATTAAGTTAAGTCCTTAATTTAGAATTGTTTGACTGTCTCCCATTATAGATAAGTTTGATTAAGTCTAAAAGTCCAAAGGTATGGTAAATTAAGTCCAAAAGTCTAAGAAATGTCCAAAGATACGGTAGTAACGAGATCCAAAAGTAACTTGAACAAAGATACTAAATTGAAGAATTACAACACTCAATAAAACAATGAAAATCCAAAGGGTTAATGATTTAGGGTGGTTATAGCTCGGTATACGCAAGTACAAAGTTATTGGTTCAGATTAAAAGTTAAATCCTTCAGAAATAGGGCTACAAGCTCTTACTACTGAAATGAGCCTTTAATTATGTAAGTGAGAAGATTAATTAATTAGCAAGACTGAATGTGTTCGTACAACCTAACGATATCCAATCTCTCAATTAATCTTTCACTTATGTAACATAGAGGTGTCGGTACAACCAGACTAGAATCCATTCGAGATAGTCTCATATTGTCACTGGTTTATAAAACCCGGCGTATATGTACTTTCAATTAAATAAAACATAACTACAGGTATACGTATAACTAATCAAAGAATTCTTAGAAATAAAAAAAATACGAGACTTTAATAAATCTGAATCAAAACATATGTACAAGAGTAACCTCACACGTACCACCCCAAATCTCGGGTCTATTGTGCCATAATAAACTGTAAAGTACAAGAAATCATAACGAAAACCGAAATAAAAGAATACTTATCGTGTTGAACGGATTTCGGTAGACCGGTATGATTTTGATATATTGATGACTCACTAGACCCTCATCTCGGGATTAAAACTTTGCACACAACTAAGAATAATAATTAAAATACTCAAAACTCACTTCACAAATACTAGAGTAGTAGAAATTGAGCTAAGAAGAGAAAAATGGTACAAGCAAAATTAATTGAGGAAGGGAGTATTTATAAGAGAAATCTGAAACTATTCATATATACTATTCACGTAGTGATGTCATCAATGTGTCAGCACGATGTCAATGCCAAGGTCACAATTATGTTAGCATGACGTTAGTGAAATTACCATTCACACATTGACTTTACTATTCATGCATTGACTTTGACTTTTACTATTCACCCATTGACTTTGACTTTGACCAAAAGTTGACCAAGGCTACCGTTTGGCCAAATTCAATCTCGATTTGCTCATGTCAAGGTCGCTCTACCTTCCTCCTTTAATATTGTGTTGAATTTCTCGTTCAAGTGTTGGCTTTTGTGGCCATTTTTGCTATTTTTTCTTTAGAATCTATATTGCACTAAATTTGTGTAAAATATACAATTAAGCTTGAAATAATAATGCAATATACATGATTCAATGGATTAAAATTACTAAAAATACGGATTTATTAGTGGCCTAACCATATCATTTGAGACATCATATTATCACTCTAATGGTTCACCACAACATAAATCAGTGTTTCAGCACCTATTTGCTGCTCAAGGATATTCTGAACTTGATGATGCCACATTGGCAATCATCACCGTTCATTTTTCCTTCGACAATGATATTTTGCGATTATCATAAATAACAACAACATAGATATCTATGATGTTCAGTACAAGCACATTTAGATGGTTAATTCTACTTGAACAAGTATTTAATCGTAATAAAGTAATATAAGATATAGTACCAACATATTGTAGTACAACCTCTGAAATTCTATTGGTCAAATGTCACAATTATCACAATTTAATCATATTCAAGTAGAAACATTAGTTCCAAATTTGAATTACTTAAATTCACATACTAAAGAACTAATAGTTCTAAATTAGAAATCACACAAGTTTTCAATTTCAAAACTCCCACTCAAATAAAGGGTACTAAAATAAATATTAATAATAAAATTATTAATATTTAATAATAAAAGAATCAATTATATTGTTCAGACATCAATTAGTATTTAACATATAAATTACTAATAAAGTTAGACAAAAATTAATTACTTCTCAACGTTCTCCTTTCTCTTATAATTTGGTCTGGTCCACTAGAGTTGACACATTTAATTCTTTTTAACACATGTAGACTGTGACGATTGGGCATGTAAAAGCTGTCTTAAACTTATCAAGATCCAAAAGACACATTTTAGCTCTACGTGATAGGAGAAATATGAGCTTCGTCTAATATTACACATAAAACACATATGACTATCATATGCTTATTAAAAATATCCCATAAAATATTTAATATTACATAAACATTAAAAGTAAAACGAACTATAGGATAATCAGTTTGGGCCTATAACAGTACGTGTTCGAATGGTCATTAGCGGTAAGAATATTTCTCGCAGTTTGTTTAACTCGTACAAACCTCGAATGCCTACTAAAGTCCTCGGGTCAATAAACAAACTTAAATACATAAATATCTAATAAATTAATTTTAAAAATTAATAATGCACGTAGCATTTATTAATATTGTACACAACATGTATAATGAAATTACATAAATTTCATACTTTGTAATGAAATTACAAAAATTTCACGTCACTAATTGTAAAGATTACAATAAAATTATACAAAATATAGGTATTTGAATAAAATTACAAAAATTTCATGCCCCTATTTGTAAATATTACAACTAAATTATAAAAATTTGAGCAATTTAATGAAGTTACTCATAATTTCATGTCATAATTGAAATTAATTTAAGTTATGTACTAATTTTGCAAGAACTATAGGTCAAACCACAATTATCACAAAGATAATGGCCCTAATTGAGAACATATGGTCACAAATGACATTATCACAAAGATAATGGGTTACAAAAAAAACATGGAGTCCAAAATGACATTATCACAAAGATAATAGACATTCCAACAGACGGCGCCAACTAATGATGGTCCGCTCAAGCTCAGTAATCCGACCTCAGGATACCTGACCTACAAAACAAATGAATGAATCACGGGGTGGCGGCCTGTGTTTCCCCTCGGGTGCAAGAATAATTAGTATGCCCAAAGTCAACAGTAGGTAGTTGAGAGTAATAAATACATGGGAGTTACCTGATCATAAAGAGTTAGTGGACTATTTATACTAATTCTAATTCTGGGTAACAATTAATGCTTAAGTCTGCCCAGCGCTATTTGCATCTGCCCAAACTCATTGCCAGGCATTACTCACGCCTGCTTTATGTCACATTGGAAGTGACCTATTGCAGTGTTAAAAAAGAGCGGGTTGGAAGTCAAGCAAGTGACACCTTCCCAAGTTGAGCAAACCGGCCTAACTCGATTTTCACCCCTATATATATATATATATTTGCGATTTTCTTTTGTTGGCTAAAGATACTTATTTTGTTGTTGGTTGAAGATATTTTTTAGTTAAAAAAGTTTAAAAAATATATTTATCTTTTGTGTAATCTATTTAATACAAGTCACGTTACACTTAGTTTTTCCTTAAAATCTTGTTTAGTTTTAAACTACCATGTGACACAATAAACCTCTTTTGCATGGCTGTAATTACATATGCATTAATAATTGATCATTCGTACACCCAATAAAATTTCATGGCATGATATCTACGCAAGTTAACTTTTCATGATATTCTAATGTTTGTCGGGGAGGGGAAGCCTAAATTACATATGCATTAATAATTGATCATTCGTACACCCAATTAAATTTCATGGCATGATATCCACGCAAGTTAACTTTTCATGATATTCTAACGTATGGTGGGTGGGGGGGGGGGGGGGGGGGGGGGGGGGGGGGGAGGGGTGTGGGTCTATAGATAGAGTTTGTTGTTGAAAAATGGCTAACCGCGTTTATGTTAATGTTCAAGCTATTCTTCATATATATGTGGTCATGAAACTATGGTTGGAAATCACATTTTGGAAATTTTAAAGCTTCGTATCTCGTTTTCTTGCAGTTTAAGATTTGTTTGGTCTAATTTTTTAACACTAAAAAGTGTTTCATGTGAATTTATGAGTTAAAGTTAACTTGTTTGCCCATTTTTAAAAGAGGTTTCTAAAAAAGTTCAAAACTAAAAAATTTCAAATTGAAACTTTTTAAAAAAGACACTTTTTGCAAAATAGGTCTTACTTAATGCGGAAAGCAGTTTTTTAATATCCTTTTTTTTTTCAAAATCAAAAAATTAGCTTGGTGTTTAGTTACAATTACCATTATGTTGATAGCCAAGGTTTAAGTCACCACAATTTTATTCTTTTTTTGTCATTTTTTTGCTAATATGTGTATATCTATTATTACTTGTTTTGATTTTTCTTTCTATTAGATTAGATATTATTATAATATTTTCTTATGATGCACCCAAAATATAAATCAGTTGATATTAAAAAATAGACTTGAAATGGTTATTTTGCTTGCCAAAATCTTTAAAAGTACCATAGTATGAAACCATAACCAACATACTAAAACCCATGTACAAAAAATACTGCACAAAAAAGAAAAAAATCAACCCCTGACGTTATATTTTTGACTCCGCCCTTTGCATACACACACTCTCTTTCACTCTCTCGTTCATACACATACACACCCAAACTCAAGCACACACCATAAATATGCACTCTGATTCACGCACACATATTCTCTGATTCACATAAGGACACTATACGCACGCAAACAAAGATATTCATTCATACACACACACACCAAACACACCTACAAGGCTACACTCACAACAAAAACACAATAAACATACACGCAAAAACTATTTTCCACATACACATCCAAGTTCCAACACACAAATTACCACACACCCACACTCTATAAATAAATATAAAACACTCTCATACATGTATATACACACATACTCGACATATTTTATATATATATAAAATAGTTTTTTTTAGTAATCGAACTATTTCAGGTAACTGAATAATTGAAGTCAGAAGGTAATAAGCAAATAAAAAATGGGTAATAAGTGTCATGTAAAATTGAATTTAACCAAAAAAAAAAAAAATTGACGTTTATGACACGACTGACTTGTGCTAATTTTCTGCACAAATAGTTTTGTATAGAATTCCGACAATTTTTGTAACTTTAGACGAGATATATTTGTGGCATTGCATTAAATGAAGAGAGCAACATTTACCGTCCCTATTTGCTATATTGCGGGCTATCGCCTTTATGTTGTCCTAAGAAATCTGCGGCATTGATAAACCGCATTTGCTGACGGCTCATGCGGCGGCTGAAACCCCACATCGATTGAGCTTATAAAAAGAGAAGAACATTGCACAAGAAAAGCTAACCAGCTCTCAAGTCTCAACAACTGATCACTTATATTCAAACAATTGTCTAGCAGCTAGTTCAACATGTTCGACCTAGCAGCTTCTTCTGCTCTCTATGTCACTTTCCTCCTCTTGTTGTTCATGGTTGTAAAACATCTCAGAAAATCAGGACCCAAAAAACCACTCCCGAAAACGCCACCAGGGCCTTTGAGGCTACCAATTATCGGAAATCTGCATCAACTGATCATGGGTTCATCCTTACCACATCATTCTTTGAGTGACCTAGCTAAAAAGCATGGACCCATCATGCACCTAAAACTTGGTGAGTGTTCAGTGATTATAATTTCATCACCAAGTGCAGCTGAAGCTGTGTTGAGGACAAATGAGCTCAGTTTTGCTCAGAGGCCTAGAGTTCTTGCTGTTGACGAGGTTGCATATGGTGGAGCCGGAATTGTCTTCTCTCCATATGGTGATTATTGGAGACAAATACGAAAATTTAGCATGGTGGAGCTTTTAAGCACCAAGCGAGTCCAGTCGTTTAAGTCAGTGAGAGAAGAGGAAGTGAAAAATCTTATTCAATCCATTAATTCTTCGTCATCTTCGAAACACGCAATCGATCTCAGTAAGGCATTTACCTTGTTAACATCAAACATCACTGCAAGGGCAGCATTTGGTAATAAGTGTGAAGATGCAGATGAATTCATTGCTGCGTTGAAAGAGGGAATTGAGATGGCTGGAGGGTTTGACATGCTAGATATTTTTCCGTCTCTTAGAATTATTCCTTTTATTAATAGAATGAAGTCACAATTACAGAAAATGCACAAGAGGATGGACAAAATTCTTGATAACATCATCAATGAGCACAAGGCGAAAAGGGCCACCAGTGATGCATCAAAAGAGAAGGATAATTTAGTCGATGTTCTTCTGAAACTGCAGGAATCTGATGCTACAGACTTTACAATCACCGCCACCAACATCAAAGCCATTATTTTAGTACGTACATCTTACGAATATTCAAGCGCGGAGGGAGGGAGGCGAGGCCGGCCCCCCAACTTCCACAAAAAAAAAAAAAATAATAAAATAAAATAAAATAATAAAAATTAATGGCTTTTTACAAAGAAAATAGCTTTGACCCCCTCTTGACACATCACTGCTCACATCTTCAAAAGCACTATGAAACCACAACCAACATACTAATACCAAAAAAAAAATTCGACCCCACATCCAACATTATATTTCTGGCTCCGCCCCGATCTTATCCCATGTATATAAATTAACATGGAAGAAGTTTAGATTTCTATAGATATCATGTTCATATAGGAAATAGATTATGTCATTATAAGATACGCATAATCTATTTAAGAACTAAACTCTATCATATCGAAATTTTAACCGTTGTACCTTCATCGGAAAAGGCATTTTTCTCCGACTTTCTCTCAAATTTTCTCTAAATCTCTCCTATTTCTACTGTTAATTTCTCTACACTCTACAATTCTTTTCAAAAAATTTCACAGCTTTCTTAAAGCTATTACACCACTGCTTTTCCTAAGCTAGTAAGCATAAAAAAAGTTCAAAAAACATTCAAAAAGCATCTCTATATATATGTAACTTTCTAAACCTCAATGATAATGTTTTTTTTTTTTTTTGGAGGGTGTTGTATAGTTAGGATATTTTCTTCTTTTTATGTTTTTCAAATTATTCTCACAACTCAATTTTGGCTAAAACATGAGAATAAAAGATTCACAGGAATCCAATATTCCTAAGAATAATTTTTTATTCCACAAACCAAATTAACATGGGAATGTTACATTCCTAACTCCTTATTCCTAAGAATCTATTTATAGTTCGCGAACCAAACGCTCCCAACAAAACAAAAGAATAATGCTAGATGTCACTTTTTTTTATTACCTAATTATTACCTCTTAGTTGGCATGCTTAGTTGTCATATCAACTAGATAAATTTATTTTTATTCTTTCTCCAATATTATTAATTTCATTTAATTTTTCTCACTCTTGTTTTTTCTTTTTTCTTTCCTTAATCAATTTCCTTTCATGTCTTCTCTCTCCTTTGTTAACCTTATAGGTTTCCTGCATTTTTTTTCCAACATACATGCGTACACATACGTATAGCTAGACAAGAAACTAGAGTGTCACAACTTGAATCATCTCCAATATTTTTGTTATTTATAAAAAGTTTTGTTACACTTTTTTCATTTATGCATCTATAAGTTGAAGAAAATTGTATTTTCTCCTGAAAAAGTAAAGAAAGCTTGACCCTTGACAATTGGAATAGAAGAAAAATTTTAATCTTGGATTGATCTCTCATGATTCATTTGTAACTATTAAAAATCATTTCGAACCCTAACAACATGTAGTATTATGCAACTAACAGAGAAAAACATACAAAAAATTATGATTTTCAAAGTTGTTACATATTATTAATTTGCTATTTTGTGGTATTTTTGTTGTCCCGTACAAAATTTTATTGTTGCGGTCTTCTCCTAATTCCTTATACATTATATCAACATGTGATTAAGGAAATAAAAAATGAAAGAAGAAAGGAAACTTTGATTAAGGAAAGAAAAAAAGAAAAAGAAGAGAGAGAAAAATTAAATAAAGTAAGAAAAAGAAGAGAGAGAAAAATTAAATAAAGTTAATAAGATTGGAGAGAGAATAAATCTAGTTGGCATGCCAATTAGGCTTGCCAATTACGATGTGATAAAAAAAATGACGTCTAGTATTACTTAAAACAAAAAAGAAAGCAAAAACCAACCCCCATCCCACCAGCCTCTACCCTAGCCCCTTTCAACCCCACCCAAAATAGCCACTCACCACCCACCACTATCAATCCCGCCACCAGTACCCCAAATCCCTAACTTGCCCACCCCCATTCTCAATCCCATGTACGTGTTACTTTTTGCTATGTTGACCATGTTCATCAAGTTAAATAATATGTATACTTAATTGTGTTTTTTTAGGACCTATTCTCTGGAGGTACAGATACTGCAGCGACAACCATGGAATGGGCCATGTCCGAAATGTTGAAAAATCCTAAAGTTATGCAGAAGGCACAAGACGAGGTACGACAAGTTCTTACCAAAAAGAAGAACATCACGGAGGAATATATTAATGAACTCAAATACTTGAAGTTAGTTATCAAGGAAACGTTGAGGTTACACCCTCCTACGCCTTTGATTATAAGAGAATGCAGAGAAAATTGTGAAATTAATGGATATGATATACCCATGAAGGAAAAAATCATCGTTAATTTTTGGGCGATAGCTAGAGATTCTAAACATTGGCCTGATGCTAAATGCTTTATACCAGAGAGGTTTGAGGGGTCGACTATTGATTACAATGGAACCAATTTTGAGTATCTTCCATTTGGGGCTGGTAGGCGAATATGTCCTGGAACTTTTTTCGCTATTAAAACCATTGAATTTTCACTTGCTTCGCTATTGTATCACTTCGATTGGAAGCTCCCAGATGGTCTTGAACCTAATATGCTTGACATGAGTGAAGCTTTTGGGGTGATTGTGAGCAAGAAGAATGCTTTGTGTGTGATTGCCTCTCCATCCACATGTACTTAGAGAACTTCAATGCATTTCAATGGTCTTGTAAGAATAAAGCATTGAACTAGTGTTATACCTTACAAGGTTTGATGGATTTGATGAATACGAGTCAATAGTCTTATTGTAAGAATAACTTGTTTTATTTGTTGCACTACATGTAAGAAAACACCCTTTGAATGATGTAACAAGGATGTCTAAATTTAAGTTTAAAGTTTTCATCATTTTGTTGTTATAGTGTAAAATCTTCTCTAACTTTTTTCCCCTTCCTTTGAGAAAAGAGATTTGATTCTGAAATGATAAGGGATAAATACTCGACCTAATGCAAACTACCAACTTTTCCCTTGAGATAATTAGTTAGAGTAGGTTGGGCATGCCCGACCAAATAGGGCACGATTGACTTGATAAGGCATGACCGACCATCTAACTCTTTTTAAAATCTAAATTACCTCGAGAGGCGATAGGTCAAGCACCGACAAAATCTCACAAAATCCAGAGAAATATTCCATAATAAAGGTATAAAGAATCTCAGAAAATCAGGATTCCAAAAATCACCTCGGAAAATGACACTGGGGCCTTTGAGGCTACCAATTATCGGAAATTTGCACCAGCTGCAATTTCTATCCCTTTTACTTCTTTTTATTCTATGATTAACGTTATGAGGTGGCGTATTTAGAAAGACAATATATACATGTATTACAAACTGAAGTGGCATGTTGCATTAAAAAGAAACAAGCATGAGGTATTGTGGGAACAAGCATGCGGTGGGTATTTACGACCCCAGTCGAGGTCCGAACCAGGGACGGATTTAGAGGAGGTCGGGGCCAACCTCCAAAAAAAAAAAAACATTAATGGGGTTTTTTTAAAAAAAATTAGATTTGCCCCCCTAATAAATATCTAAAAAGTGATAGTTTTTTAAAAATATGGAGTTGGCTTATTGGTTAGTCACAAATAGTATTATGTTGATGATTGGGGGTTTAAGTCACCATAATTGTATTTATTTTTCAAATTTTAGTTATAGATTAAAAAGAATTTGTAACATCTTATTTAATATTTAACCACTAAGCTAGAACTATTATCTATTGCATCAAGCCAGATCCTTTAACATTTATTGAATACATGACTGTTTAATTTGTACTATGATCAAGAACTAACAGTTAAATATGCAATTTAAAATTATTATAATATTTTGGTGCATCTAATGTGTAAACTAGTTGATATTCTAAAATATACTCGAAATTATTATTTTGCTTACCAAATCTTTTAAAGTATCGTAACATGAAACCATAACCAAAATTTCTTTAATGAAACTGTAAAAAAAAAAAATTAAAACTAAAATATTGAGTCTCTTTTCTACTAGACCAAAAAATATTGTACAAAAAAAAATTTGGCCCCCCCAATGTTGGATTTCTAGTTTTTTCCCTTATTCGAACCAGTCAAAATTGAAAATAACGATTAAAAACTCGAGTTCATCACTTTATAACTATTCATGACACACTATAAATATAGTCGTAACTTTAGGAAACTCCAATCAATGCACTGCTTTATGCATTAGAAACTAGACTCGTAGTGCTTTTAAATTATATAGATATATCATCACCTAACTCTTTTTTAATTGCTACAGTTTTTAATCCGAAATTGGCCCAAAAACTAATTCTAACTTTGTAATCTTTTAGACTTCTTTAATTATTTTTGGAATTGAACTTGTTTGATTGAGCTTGCATATCTATCGTAGATGTTCCAGCATGATCACTTTAATAAATTCTGATTTACATATTAACTCGAATACATTGAAACGCGATATATATATAACAATTATTGTTAATTAGCCTTTCTTTCACAATCGAATAGTTTTATTTTTAACTCGCATTTCGCGGGGATATTACGGTAGGAATGAGTATGAATGAAGAAGAAGTTAAAAGCGGAATCCCATGAGGGATCATACCATTCTTCTAGAATGAATGATTGAATTGTGGTTATTTTCATTCAATTTTCGTTTTTCTTACTTTCGAATGACTTCTTGCTCTATATGATCATTTAGGTTATTTTAAAATTCTAGTTGTCTAAATAGACCAAATAAATAATTCCTATGGGCTATGGTAATGGCTATGGCTATTGCTATGGCTATGGCATGGCTATGGATGGCTACGACTATGGCTGGATAGCTATAGCTAGAGAATTAGGAGTAGCTAGGTTAGGGGTGAATCTTGATAGTTGAGATACTAGACTTCGAATTTTATGAATTAGGAATCAAATATTTTTTTTAAAAAAATAACAACCAGTTTCGGCTCAATAACTGACTTTTAAATTTGGTGGTTGTTGGTTCTTTGTAGTCACTCACAACAATTACAACTACTTTGACCCTTCCGTATATCACTTGACAAATTCGGTGGTTGTTGGTTCTTTGTAGTCACCCACAAAAATAACAACTACTTTCGGCTTGATAATTGACTTCTAAATAGCTTTGGAGATACTCATTATTCTTGAAAATTCAGTCATATCCTTAACTTGAGCCGATTCCACAAATTCACGAGTCCAATATTCTATAGGCACATTCTTAAGTTTAACCCAAAGAGGAATACGGTCAATCTTACATTCTTCTATTTTTTGTTCTTTCACCCTTTAAATAGGATATGATTATTAGGACACCCTTGGACGTCCTATATTTTAAAAACCAGGCCTTAAGTAGACATTCATGTTCTATATCTAGAAATTCCAGAAAATATCTATGAAGCATCTACTTAGGGTTAGATCGCTTTCTATTTTGTGAAGCGTCCGCATAGATTTTGCATTCTGTGAATAATACTTTCTTTGTGAGTAGGTAGCATTTGTTAGGACAAAACTGACTATATATAAACCTTTCTTCATACGGCCTTCACTCTATGCATTTTTCATATTTAGTCTCTATTTGGTTTAACGGTAAAATTTTAGTTTTTGAATGAACAAAAGTTGTTAACTTTTGACCTATATTGGGCAACGTTAGGCTTTTAAAAATTTTATGGCTAATATCGGACTTTAAAAAAGAGTAAATGACTTAACACCCCCCTATGTTTTGCTAAAAGTGCACAATATCTCCTTGTGTTTTAAAACGTAGTTGATTACCCCCTTGTATTTTATGAAAGTAGCTAAATATCCCCTGTGTTTTAAAACGTAGCTAATTACCCCATGTGTTTTATAAAAATAGCTTATTACTCCCCTATGTTTTATAGAAATAGCTGATTGTCCCCCTGCGCATGCATGTATATAATATACCCAATGGAAAGAGCAAGTGAAACCCAACAACAGTAGCAGAATCACCCATCTGTGCACCACTGAAAACAAAATCACCCTTGTCATCATCTTCTTTAATTGTTTTAAGTTAATTTGAATGTGGGTCTCATCATGCTTTTTTGTTTTGTTCCGGCTACCACCACTATTGGCATGTATATTTGAATATGGGTGTGTGGACATTTCTAGGGTTGTAAAAAACTTAATATTACCTGTTGAAAATGATTGATGGCTTGTGTGCGACTGGAGGCGGTATCCTTATCTAGCGTGCCAGGCTAATACTCAAGTTTTTCGATTAGCTTCCATTTTTTTTTTTCTTTTTGGTTAAAAGCGCATAGGGTTTGCTAGAGAAGATGATCAGTTTTTGTTTTTTGTTTTTTTGATGTAGGAAGATGATCAGTTTGTGATAATGTGGGTATGTAGGGTGGTCTGATGATGAAGCTTCTTTAGGAAGCTAAGTTCCAACTAGACACGTGGCAACATATCATTTGCACATTATTTCATCCAAATTACACCATTGTTTAGTTTTGTTTTTTAAGATAGAAAGACACAATTACACCTAAAAACTAACAGATAGTTAACGGTGTTAAGATTGATAAGGAAATTTGGGTAAATCAAAAAGTTTATGGGGGCTTTGGGCTTTAATGATAAACTAATGGGGCAAAATGGGATTAACTCGTTTATTATGTTTAAACACGTTAACAGTCATTTATTTGGTGACTCCTGTCTAAGTAAAGAGTATTCACAAGCTATCCACAAGCACTAATTCTTCTCTTGACCTGTCAGACCGTCTCCTCATTCTACCCAAGGGTCTATTATTAGAATGGCCTGGTTGACCCAATCATAATATTAAAACAAGCGCCATTACCCCAGCTCAGATCTTGCTAGGAATAAAAGTTCCAAAAATTTGAAAGCTCTTACCTACTAGTACGCACGTACTACACTCAATTTTTTAGCTATTGTAAGTTTTGTAAATCGAATCTATTTGTGGAATTAGAAGATTGGGACTATATAATCAAAAAAATTCATTCGCAGCAGTGCCACAATATTCCAATCAGGTACCGCTGGCAAACTGCTTTCTTACGCCTATACAACTAGTAGGGCATTAGTCATAGCCGAAATTCATCGAAGGGATAAAAATGAAAGAAGAGGAAGAATAGGAAGTTTTTTTTCTTTCTTTCAATCCAAATAACAGAACAAAGAAAGCACTCAAAAATGAAAGTTTTCTAAAAGAAGCTGGGAACGGCAGAATTTGACTGATTTGGAATATAACTATGATACTAACGACATAAAGAGATTTGATCAGACTTTATCTTCTAACTATGTACAGCACGAAAAGGTCGAGGTAAGAAAAGAAACCCATAACATTTTTCTCCTGCTCAAGATCGTTCCGACACGGACTTAAAAGAATCCCTAAGGTATATAAGTGGTTTATTTTCAAAAGGGATTTATTTTGACTGTATCTTTTAGACAGCTAACAGCTAAGTCACTAATCACATAGCTAATAAAATCAAGTCAGTCACTATTGAGATAGCTCATAAAATTATTTATTTCACCCCTATTCCCTAAAGCTTCTCTTAAGAGAATCCCTTGACTACATTGGGCTCTGCTCGTTCGTCTACGCTCCAACCCAGCAAGATGATTGAAAATAATCGAATCATCTCTTTTCAATATCTGGTTATCTGATAAAAAAGGCAGGAAAGGGTTTCATGGTATATTATTTTTAGGGGCACTAGTCCCCGTGAGAAAAAAAAAAGTCCCAAAGAAAGTTCAATAGCCGCCCTGCATCATTAATCTTTATTGTACTCTGTCTTCGAAGAGGAGTACGACCGTCCGAGAATACCTTTTTTCGATAAAAAAGTATATCGTCCAATGACTTCTTCTTTTTCAAAGATTCCATTCTAGAAGCGGTAACTTTTCGCCTCCTTCGGTGAGAAGTTCCCTTCCATTTACTGAAATCCCTGATTGTTCTGCTCAGCAAATGTACAAAGTAGTCAGATCCAGTCAAGATCCGAACAACCAGGAGCACTCAACTACTAGTCTAGTCTAGTTTGTTTTTTTTCTATTAGTTGCAATGTGAACATGCATTTACTTATGATATTAGTTGAGTAGGCTTGCCTTAGTTATCTGCTATAAGATAGCTAGTTTTTGGGCTTTTGACATAAAAAAGCCTTTCCGAGTTGGAAGTTCGCTTCCTTTTTTTTCTAGTACAAATCTTGTAAAATTCTTGGACTAGTAGAATATAGGAATAAAATTGGTGAAATTGTTGCTCGAAATCTAAGTGGTCAATTTACATCAGAAAGAAAGAATGAGATTGCTGAAGAAATGCTCTCTCCTAAAACCATCTTTCACCTCCACAAACCACACCAAACCACCCGTATAACACAAAACCAGATTCACCATTAACCATATCCTCACCTTTATTACCACCACTTGTTGTTTCTTCACCGCCTGGAATCCATCATCTTTCTCCTCCTCACATTTTTTTTTACATTCTTTACTTCTTCATTTATGACTCACCATAAAGATCCCACTTTCGCAAACTTCACCCCAAGAACTCTCACTCCCACAAATGATGATACACCTTACAACCTTGTGGCTAGGCTGGTTACAAATAAACCAGTCTTTGCTTCTGATGTTAAAACAGTCATTGACATATCTTTGGGACTCTCTGAATCAGCTGATGTCAACTCCCTTAAGAAAAACCACTACCTTATCTATTTCCAAAATGAAGATGATCTCAACAGAGCATAGTACTTACGGCTATGGAAAATCCAAGGTCACCACCTTATCCTTCAGCCGGATGGCTCTGTTCTCACCCCTGAAGAAATGGATCTCCAGTTTACTTCTTTCTGGGTCCAAGTCCATGGCCTCCCCTGTGACACCCCGACCCATGCATATAGTTATTTTATTAATGTGCATATATTTATATGTTTACTTTAATTATTTACATATATTTGTTTGCATAAAATATCATATTTTTGAGTTACGTGTATCTATTTTGTTTACCGTGTATTTATGTGCATTCATGAACATTTAGGTGATTTAGGAATTGTAGTAAATAAATAAATGTATTGATAAACAATAAAGTAACTAAATTAGTTAGAATTAAACTAGAATGGCAAACTAGTTAATAGCATTTAGTTGAAGGACATGTTGGTCATTTGAGTCTTTTGTCTTTTATTATTTACACCTATTAATATACTACAACACACACAAGCACACAAAACACACACAAAAATCAGATTCAACACACACACACACACACGTGAGAGAAAAAGAAGAGGAAGATTCACCTAGAGTTCATCTTTGAGCTTCTCCAAGCAATTTCCAAGCCAATTTTTCATGATTCTTCAAGCTAGGTGAGGGATACCATCCTTTTATGCATTATTGTTGTTTATTCATGTCTCTTTAGTGTTGGCTATAATGTAGTCATATGATGAATGAGCTTGCAAATGCTTGTAAAGATGGTTTATAGTGAGTAGTATGTTATAGAAGTAATCTTGTGCATGATTTGCTAACTTTTGCAAGTAGTTGTAGTTGAAGTGAATGCTTGTTAGTTATAGTTAATTATGTAGGCCAAGTGTTTGATAGATGTTCTAAGTGAGGTTGATGAATGGCATATGCTAACTATAAGTCAATATGATGCTTAATTTAACTCAAGAAGTAGGAAATATAGCTAAAAGTAGAGTAGTGCAAAAGAGTAATTATGGACAGTTCACTGCCGTCAATGTTAAGAAAATCAGATTGATTGGAAAATTAAATTGATTGGATTTTGATTGTTAAGGCAATTAAATTAATTGGGATTTGATTGGCTATGTTTTAGCAAAACTTATGATATTACCATACTTGTGCTTTTACCTTTTATATAGTGCAGGAAAAATCTTATGGTAACTTACCATATGAGAAGAAGATTTATGCTAATTAAGGAATGACATTAATTGCATATTCATAAGGAAATGAAGATTAGGGTTTTATGAGTAAAGGTTTTTCTTGCAGCCCAAGATGATTTGCAGCAGCAATTGGTTATAAATATGAGGCAAAAGGTCACAGCAAAGATGGAACAGATGTAGGCAAAAACAGAGAGCAACAAGAGAAAATACAAGAAAGTTTTCTGGCCAGTGTTCCAAGTGATGTTGCAACACGATCTGTGTTTCAGTCTTTTATAGTATTAAGTGTTGCATCTTTGTTTTGTTTGACAGTAAGACATGAGTGATTTGTATGAGTCTTTGAGTGATTAGATTACTGTCTCTTTTATTCATTCTTCGGGAGAAGAAGGTGTAGTTCTCAGGAGAGAACGTTCCAAGTCAAGGGGAGCTCGCCAAACCGAAGTTCGTTAAGGAGTTCTTCATCTAGGTATCAAAGGTCAAGAGGGAGTCTTTACTTGTGTAAGTCTATTGGTGTTGTAATTTGTTGTTTCTTAATGAATAGGTTTGTTGGACCAGGGGAGGTTCCGTGGACGTAGACCGCACAGTTGAACCACGTTAAATCTTGGTGTTCTTTATTTCTGTTATAGTTTTTTATTTCCGCTGTTATTTACTGTTACTACTCATGTTGGAACATTAAGTGGAATAAACTAAGGAATTAGAGAAACAGATTGTTAATGGTCTGTGATAGAAGTAATATTCCAGTTAATGTTGCAACATCATCTATAACAGAATTGAAACAATCTTAGTTTACACCAAGTTATTGCATCCGTTTTTTGTTTTCATCAAAAAGGTTCATCGATTAAGCATATTGGTCATCTTGCTGTGAAATTAATCCATACTTATACTGCACAACTTCTAACAAGTGGCATCAAGAGCAGGTTACGAACTAATTCGGTTAGATTCTTGGGAGAAAGTTGTTTTTTTGCAGGAATAGGTATGGACACTTTGCGGGATGGATGTTCAATTACCAAACAACCACTATTGAATGGCTCAAACTACTCATATTGGAAGGCACGCATGGGGGCATTTATCAAGGCCATTGATGAAAAAGCTTGAAAAACAGTTCTAACAGGTTAGGTGCATCCTACAATTACTAATACACAAGGCAATGTTGCACCAAAACCTGAAACACAATGGACCAAAGCACAAGATTTATTGGCAAATTACAATTCCCAAGCTTTGAATGCTATCTTCAATGCCGTTGACATAAACCAATTCAAATTGATTTCAACATGTAAATCAGCCAAAGATGCATGGGTGATATTGGAGACGGCATATGAAGGCACTGCAGCTGTAAAGGTATCAAAACTTCAAATTCTTGCAACAAGATTTGAATAATTGAAGATGAAGGAAGATGAAACTATCATGGAGTTCAATGCCAGGATATATGATATTGCCAATGAGGCCTTTGCCTTAGGGGAGAAATATTCAGATTCGAAGTTGGTGAGAAAAGTACTAAGATCACTTCCAAACAGGTTTGCTATCAAAGTTGCAGCAATAGAATAGTCCAAAAATGTTGATGAAATCAAGATTGATGAGTTAATGGGCTCTCTTCAGACATTTGAAATGAAGTTCAAACCAAAGAAGAAAGAAAAGAGCATTGCCTTAAAAACAGGTTTCGAAAATCAAGATGATCAATACTCTTCTGATGATATCACAGAAGCTTTAGCCTCACTCACAAAGGATGTCAACAAAGTGCTGAAAATATTGGAGAAGCAGAATGTCTCATCAAACTCTGAAATGTTGAAGAAGGAAAAAAGAATACAATGTCATGAATGTGAAGGCTTTGGACATATGCAATCTGAATGTGGAAACATTATAAAGAATAAGAAAAAGGCTATGAACATCACATCGACTGATACGGAGAGTGATGAAGAGCACATCAACAACATTGTTGCATTCAATGTTGCAACAGTCCAATGTGATGATAAGGTAAGCATAGAAGATGATGCAAACAGTGTTGCAACAGATGAAGAAACATGCAGTTTAGAGTCAGAAAGTGATGATGATTTGGATGTAGAAGAAGTCTTGAAAGCTTACAAAGAGATGTACAAAAAATGGGTGATCGTGTGCAAGAAAAATCGAGGATTAGAGGTAAGGGTCACAGAATTGGATAAACAAAAATCAGAACTAGAGAAATTGGATGCCAAAAGACTACAGGAAGTGCAGATGATACAACATGACTTAAAACAGATGCAGCGAAATATAAAGATGCTAAATTCTGGAACTGAAAAATTGGATCACATGTTATCCATTCAAAAATCAAGCAGTGATCATACTGGACTTGGTTTTTATGAAGGAGAATCTTCTGGAAAAACTATTTTTGTCAAAAGTTCAAAGAATCCAGAAATTGAGCATAAGGTTGCAACTGCACAAAATAACAGTCAAAATGCCCTGGTTACAAATGTTATGACAGCGACTGCAACATCGCAAAGACAACATAGGAAAAAAAAGAACAAGTTCATTCCCATTTGTCACTACTGCCTTGCACTTGGACACATCAAACCTCACTGCTTCAGGCTCCAAAGAATGCGCGAATCCCAGAACGGATTGTTACGGCTAGCAAATACGGGTTTGATTCTATCTGGTAGAGTCAACAGAATGGAGTTCCTTGTCTGTAATTCCAGAACATGGAAAAAGGTAAGTCTTTCAATCAGCAAAATAGATCCTCACATATGTTTTTGCAACACAAGGTAAGACAATTTTGGGTTAAAAAATCTGATTTAAATTGTTTTGCTGCTTATACGTCTACACAAGCCTGTGCTGCTAACTCTTGGTATGTTGATAGTGAATGTTCTAGCCACATGACAGGTATGCATAAAGATCGCAACAACTACAGGAAATGTGATGAAGGGCAAGTTACATTTGGAGATAGTTGTCATATGTTAGATGTATTTAATAATTGTGTGCTTACAGGGAAAAGATCATCTGACAACTGTTACATGCTTACACCATCTCATGAACAATCATTGCCGTGTTACAACAATACCTGTGCAATTCGAGGTGTGCCAAAGCTAAGGAGCACGTAGACAGGAAAATCGATAGTAGAAGGAAGCACCAGTAAGATGAATACTAATGTTGCAGACGGTGTTGCAACACAGACCAAGAAATCTGCTGTGACAGATACTATTGCAACGCCAGAAACAGAAACTGAGCAGGAAGACATTGGTTCGTGCAATGTTACAACAAGAAGTGTAACAACAGAAGTTAGCACTAAAGAAATTCAAGCTGAAATGCCTCAAGTTTACAAAATTCATGCTACAGAGGATGTGATTGGATCAATACATGATAAAATCCGATCTAGAGGTAAATCCAAGTTGAATTATTGGGACATAGTAAGGTATAGGTGCTATACTTCTCTCTTAGAACCCAAAAATATGAAAGATGCTTTAGAAGATGAATTTTGGATAAATGATATGCATAAGGAATTGAATCCGTTTATCTGTGAACTTGTTGAAATTGAAACCATTGTTTTAGAACATGTTACAACATAAAATCAATTGACAGATATCTCCACTAAAGCTTTAGATCCTTTGAGAATTGAAACCCGAAGAAAAGCTTTAGGGATTTGTAGTCTATAATATTGCATCATGGATTGCCACAGGAGCTTGAGAAATCTGAAAGACTAATATTTAATTCAACTTGTGATTTAGTTAGTGAACCATACTTCTTGTACACACTGAATACTGATTGAGAAAGCTAATCCTGATAGTCTGCAAGTGTAGGAGCTTTAACTTTCTGATGACTAGGGATAAAGAGAGAAGTCTCTCTAAATCCATTCCTATATTCTATTCATCCATGAGATCAAAAAGAAAAAAAAGGCAGGAAATAATGTGGTTTTCTAGCAATAGAAAGAGCTACCTAATCCAAAATAAAAGAGATTAGTGTGAAAGCTACTAGTTGCAACATGAGCTGAAATAGTAAAAAATAATAATAATAATACATGTGAAAAGAAATACAATGTGCAAGCTACCAGTTACAACATGAGCTGACACAAGAAAAATAGTGTTTTTCCTGCGAGATGAATAGATGATTAGGTATGTTTGAGCTTATTGGAAGAGTTCTTACACCTTGCAGGTTTGATGGTGAAAGCTGTCTGTTTCATAATTCAGCCTCACACACACACATGGTTCATTAATTAAATCCTGAACTGAAATGAGTATTGATGAGTAAAGTTTCTTGAGTCATGCTTCCTAAACATATCATGCATTTTAATTCTGTTTTAATTTTTGAGAAAAAAAAACCAAAAAAAAGGGTGTAATCTCAAGGGATTTTGAGCAAATTGGAGATACTGTGAAAAATATTGTTGCAATATCGGTTCTAAATTGTTTTTGGATAATCTGATGCAGCTTATGTCAGTGATTTTTTTTTTGGTTTGGATTGCTGAACAATTTATGTTACAATTTTTATTATTTTGCTTACAATTTGTCTCTTTGCCTTTGCTTCATGAGACTTACAGTTTACATGCTTAACTATTTTATTCTACTATTGTGTTATTTAGTTGCTATAATTGTGCTACTTAACTGTGCAAAAGGCTGTCCACAATTAGGTTGAATCCCTTGTGAAGTTGTCCCCTCAATTCCATCTTTTTCACAAGTTTTTGCAGGAATCTGATATTCAGGGGCAGCCTTGAGCTGAAGGCAATGTTGGACTAGCTTCTGAAACTACTACTGCTTGAATGTTGGTTGTTTAATGATTATCGCTTTGGCACTTTACTTTGTTTAATTTATACTGCTCTACTTTGGGTCCATGTTTGTATTTGCTAATTTCTGCTAAGTCCTTTGGTATGGTACTTTGGTTTCTTTTTGCAAAGGGGGAGACTATATTATTGCTATTACTGCGTGTTGATTGTTGCTTGAGGGGGAAATGATTATTGTAACAGGTTTAGTTGCTCTACTGGTACGGCTAGTGATTGTTGTTACTATTGAGTTTGGTTGCTGCTTCTTATTCTCTTCCTGATATAATGACTGGGTTATTGGGATGGTTTACTGATTGTTGCAACAGGATTATCATCTTTGGGTTACTATCTTTTGCAGGGTCATTATCTTTGCTGCTTTAATACTTTCTTATCTATGTTTCCATTATGCTATAAGTGACTGTTGAAACATGACCATGTTTGCTCTGATACATCCTTATGTGTGTTACTGATTATTTATTTTGCTAGCTTTATTGCTCTGATACTCTGCTTCTGCTTATTTGCCTTTGGTTTGGCAAAAAAGGGGAGAAAGATATGTTGTGTTGCTATTAACTGCTACTGCTTAGCTGTTGCTGCTATTGGCTGATGTTGTGCTGCTACTGGCTGATCATTGTTCTAATACTGCTGTTCTACTGAATATTGCACCAAGGATGTTTGGGTTACTATCTTTGTGCACTTGGGCAATAGGAGGTTACATTGACTATGATATCAGGGTTTTGCCAAAACAAAGCCAAAGGGAGAGATTGTTAAGAAAATCAGATTAATTGGCAAATTAAATTGATTGGATTTTGATTGTTAAGGCAATTAAATTAATTGGAATTTGATTGGCTATGTTTTAGCAAAACTTATGATATTACCATACTTGTACTTTTACCTTTTATATTGTGCAGGAAAAATCTTATGGTAACTTATCATATGAGAAGAAGATTTGTGCTAATTAAGGAATGACATTAATTGCATATTCATAAGGAAAGGGAGATTAGGGTTTTATGAGTAAGTTTTTTCTTGCAGCCCAAGATGATTTGCAGTAGCAATTGGTTATAAATATGAGGCAAAAAGTCGCAGCAAAGATGGAGCAGATGTAGGCAAAAACAGATAGCAACAAGAGAAAATACAAGAAAGTTTTCTGGCCAGTGTTCCAAGTGATGTTGCAACACGATCTGTGCTTCAGTCTTTTATAGTATTAAGTGTTGCATCTTTTTTTTGTTTGATAGTAAGACATGAGTGATTTGTATGAGTCTTTGAGTGATTAGATTACTGTCTCTTTTATTCATTCTTCGGGAGAAGAAGGTGTAGTTCTCGGGAGAGAACATTCCAAGTCGAGGGGTGCTCACCAAACCGAAGTTCGTTAAGGAGTTCTTCATCTAGGCGTCAAAGGTCAAGAGGGAGTCTTTACTTGTGTAAGTCCATTGATGTTGTAATTTGTTGTTTCTTAATGAATAGGTTTGTTGGACCAGGGGAGGTTCCGTGGACGTAGACCGCACGGTTGAACCACGTTAAATCTTGGTGTTCTTTATTTCTGTTATAGTTTTTTATTTCCGCTGCTATTTACTGTTAATACTCATGTTGGAACATTAAGTGGAATAAACTAAGGAATTAGAAAAACAGATTGTTAATAGTCTGTGATAGAACTAATATTCCAGTTAATGTTGTAACATCATCTATAATAGAATTGTAACAATCTCAGTTTACACCAAGTTATTGCATCCGTTTTTGGTTTTCATCAAAAAGGTTCATCGATTAAGCATATTGGTCATCTTGCTGTGAAATTAATCCATACTTATACTGCACAACTTCTAACAGTCAACTTTTAGAGCCTCTTTGACATAGTAAACGTACTCGAAACTTAACAAAATTTTTATATAAGTTAGATTAGGAAGTTTAGAAAAAATGTTTATTTCTAAAGCTAAGGCTAATTCTAACGTTTTAGGCCTCCGATTTAGCCATTTCCGAAATGCATCTGGGAAAATCGCTGGGTAGGGCAGTTATGTGCAGTAGTACGAAAATTGTTGTATCTTGAGGAATTTAGATCGGAATTGAGTTCCGTTTGATTCTAAGATCATCTACACTCGAAGAGCTGCGTTTATAGATAAAGAACAGAGAATTTGGAGGACTATAGCATAGGTATCTAAACAAATAAAGTTAAGCATCTGCAAGAAATTGAAAGATGTTTTAGCTAGTTGATAATTGACATTAATGATTGTGATTGCTAGAAAGTTGAAAGTTTATGTAAATGATGAAATTGGATGATCTAAGCTTGGTTTTAGATAGTTAACTTGATTGATGTATAAATTATGTGAAATATGGGTGTTAATGCTAGCTATGCTTGTAGATTTCATGTATTAATTGTTGTTGATGTTAAGGTTGGAGGAAGATTTATTTGATGCATGTAAAGTGTTTGTTTAAAGTCTTAAATGAAGTGTAGATGCTACAAATGATAGATACATGTCATAATAATGCTCAATGCTAGCTCAATAAGTAAAAATAATAGCTAAAGTGAATTAGTGCAAGATGTGAATTTCTGGGCAGATTGCACAACAGTTTTGCATAGCAGATTTGAGGTAGCAAAAGTTGTCGGAATTAGCTGAAATTTTTACACGTTATGCCCAACACCTTGAGAAACCATTTCTATTTTGAGTGAAAGATTGAATTCTGTTGTTAAGGGGTAGTTTTGGAGCCAAAACAATGGGGTGACTGATTCTCACGTAATTCAGGGCTGGTTGCGCAATGATTTTCTAAAGGGCATAACTTGATGAGTTTAACTCCGAATTAGGAACCGTTTGAGGCTAAACCCATCTACACTTGACGAACTACGTGTCCATGAAATTTTAGAAGTTTTAGAGGTCATTAAGGCTACTAACAGAACCTATAAAATTAAGTAAATGCAGTCAGAAATTTCAGTTTATATAGCTAAGTGATTAATGTTGCACTAAAGGTTAATTTGAGTTGAATAATGGGATATTATAGGTAGTTGAAGGCTTGAGGGTAACAATTACATATTTGAAGAGAGTGCTTAAGTGGAATGAGGGTTAAATAAATATTAGTTGCATTGAATGTTAAATGTTTAATATGTGACTAACGTGAACTATGTGTATTGAATGTTTAAATAATTTGAACTTTGTTTAGTTTAGTTGTAGTTAAGTGGTTTATGTGATTTAACTTGGCTACTAACTATTACGAATGTAATTGGGAAAGCTAAATGAAAGGGAATCCCGAGTTTGCTAGTAGAGCCATTGGTTAGAGTAATGTGAAAGTGGCATGTTTGAAAGGTAAAAGTCGAATTAAGTTAAATAAAACAAGTGTTGAGTTGCATTAGATTGATAATCCCAATTTAGAGAATGTATCTTACTGCTTCTATGAGTCCTAGAATCTCGTACTTGTTAAGTGACCTACTTGAGAATGAATGCAAGTTTTATGAACTAAATGGTGTTATAATGATTATTCATGTGGCTTAAAGTAGTTAGTGTAATGTTGTTAGGAATTTGAGCATGCCTTAGCTGAGTTGTCATTGAATAACTAGAATGTTATAACTTAGTGACTAAAGTATAATATCATAGCATGCTACCTAGTGTCTTTAATGTATTAAGTGTTAAGTTTGGTTTGAATGCTATTTTCTTGAGTTTTGGTTGTAGTTAAGAGTTAATGAAATATAGTTACTTGTTTATATTCTTTATTGCATTGGCCATAAATGACATCCATAGAATTATTTGTGGCAAGTAAGTGTTCTATGACATGTTAGGGTCTGAGTTTTTGAGACGTCCAAGGTGTTTATAAGTAAATGGACGTTAGTTCTCGCAGGTTTGGCTTACTAAATGTGAGGGAGCCTTCATCTCTTCTGTGCATCTTAACTTGATTTATTGTTTCTAAATTGAATTATTTAGTAGTTGATAAAGTTTATATGTATTATTTTACTTGCTATCTTGAGTCTTTTCGTGTTATTTGTGATTAACTGCGAGGGCAGCCTACTTTATCGTTCCTCTTATGTGGTATTTGATATACTTGGCTCTCGTGATCTTGTCTCGAGATTGCGCAACCTTTTCGGACATAGTAGCTTCGAAAAACACGAACGGCATCGGGCTTGCCGTGCTCCCTCGACTACCATGGTGCTTATTCCCTTTTTCTCGCTGAATATACTCCACTACCCCAGAGGCGTGGTTCACTTGCTGGGCCTATGGACCTACCTCAGGAGAAAGGGTCGTAGGATCGGGGTACATCCGGAGTACCCCATTTTTGGAAGAATAAGGGTTTTACCGGCACTTGCTTGAAGATCTTGGCTCGCAGCTCATGATTGAAGACAAACGTGGAACCTTTTTATACGTGGTTAAATACTTGTCTAAATAACTTTGTTATTTTGTATTGTATATGTTATTATCCTTGTTGCATCTCATGAAAGCATTCCTCGGTATGCTGCATCACCTCTCTCACTGAGTATACATGTTGTATACTCACCCTAATTTCTAACACCTTTCAGGATCAGTGCTATCAGGGGTAGAAAAGAAGGCTCGAGAGTTTCATGTTGATTATGCTAGCTTACGTGGATTGTCAATGAATTCAGTTTTGTAATTGTAAAGTTAAGTTTAGAATGTATTGATAATTATGAATGGCTTGTAATGTTGTAATAACTTGTAATCTTTACTTTGTTGTCTAGTTGGCTTGCATGCTTGTAAGGATGAAATGGATTGAGGTTGTAGATTATGGTCTTGTGGTTGTATGTTGAAGTTTGCAGGTTTCTAGATAGTCCTATATATAGGGAAAACTCCGTTTGTTTTCCCCTAAATTTCGAGCCCGGGGTTTGGAATTGGGTTGAGAATAGTTTGATTAATAGAAGTCCCGGTTCCGTGAGGGGTCGGGGCGTTACATCCCCAGGGCATATATTTGATATATGCCTCAATGACTCTTTCCTTGGCAACTGCCTTCAGCTTATGATCAAATGGGACATAAATCAACCTCTGGTCACACGTTTTCCTCTCCAAAAAGGAAAAATTCCTTTGATTTGGATCAGCTTTAAGTATGAAAAACTTGGCGATTTCTACACTTCGTGCGGTAAAATTGGTCATATCCTTAGGGAATGCCCTCAGAAAACCAAGAGAGATACCTCTAAGTCAGAAGCTAATGATATCTGTGGATATGGGCAATGGCTCAAGGCCTTTCCAACTCGTCTCTCTGCTTCAATTAAGGTTGAACCTTCCATTGTTAGCATTCTGCAATCCCCAGAGTCACCGACACGTGACCAACAACCTCTTCCTGAGACAAATAGCATATTTCCCCATAATAGTACAACCCCAAGCCATGGTCCTCACAACTCTGAGCAGTCAGGTCCAAGTCCTGTTATCACTGTGGATGGGATAGATGAGTCTTCAATTTCAAATAACCTACCCCAAAAGTCTGAAACTAAATAGCACAATGATAATGACTCCCTACACCTACCCCAAACCACAATCACACAAAACAGAGTTGAACCATAAACCTGACAACACAACTAGCCTTTCAACCAAACACACACCAACAACTTTTCTCATCCAAATCCACATCGAAAACACTACCAAAACCTCAAAACAAGCCACCAGTTCACAGTCCAAACATGTTACCCCCTCATTTGAAAACTCTCATTCACATGAATCAAAAAAAAGGAAAACTCGACCAGGAGTCTTTCTCTCTCACTGAACCCATTAACGATGAGGAGATTTAGGATAGTAACTTGGAAGGTCTTGATGATGAGCCACATTCTCTCCTCGTCGATATCCCTATCCACTCCTAAATGCCTCATCCCATTTAGAGGAAAACATCTACTGGTCAAAACAGAAAAGCTAAAACTCAGAAAAAAGAAATCCCAGCAACAACATCTTCTTCCAATAGCCCATTTGCTCAGGTTCCAGGTGATGTCCTCGAACAGTCCCAAGAGTCCCAATGAGTTACATGGCCTAGAACTGTCAGGGACTTGGGCAATCTCTGACAGTCAAAAGCTTGAGGCATCTTCTCCTTAAACACAAGCCCAACATCTTTGGACTCATTGAGACCAAGATAAAGCAGAATAAAGTTGCTAGAATTGCTAGAAGAATAACATACAAGCTTGTCCATGTGGTTGATCCCGTTGGTACCGTTGGAGGCTTGGCTGTTTTTTGCCTAGATGATCAAGTTGTGCAGGTCATCAATTTCAATCAATCTTTTGTTCACCTTCGGGTTTCCAATCCTAATTGTGATCCATGGGACTTATCTTTTGTCTATTGTTACCCCTCTAAACCGATGATAAAAAAATTCTGGAATGATATCATCGAGAGTTTGACTTGCACATCAACTCCTTATGTGTTTATTGGAGATTTTAACTCTATTAGAAGCCAAGATGAAAAGAGTGGTGGTAAAGCCAAATCCAAACAAGATCTCTCACAATTCTGTCAATTCCTCAATGATGCAAATCTGGCTGAAATTGATAGCAAAGATGCAGAATTTACTTGGTCAAACAAGAGAGAAAGTAACCTCATTCTTCAAAAACTGGATAGAGCTTTGGCTAATCAACAATGGCTTGGTCTTTTCCCAAATTCTAGGTTGGCAATTCTTCCTCCTGTAGGATCTGACCATGCCCCCGTCATGCTTCATTCTGATAACAAATTTGTCAAGAGAACCAAAAAACGTTTCTACTTTGAATCTTCCTGGGTTGATGAAAACTCTTGCGATGAAGTTATCCATGGATCTTGGAGGCCTGTTTCAAATCTATCGGGTCTTAAATCCTTTAAGTGCAAGTTGAAAAATTGCAGAATTGCTCTTATCAAGTGGAGCAGAAATATTTCCAAACTCAACAAAGAGCGTATCAATAGCCTCAAATAGAAGCTTACCACCTTAATCGGTCAGCCTTTGCACTTGTTCGATCAAACGGAGTATAACTCTGTTGTTGCTGAGATTGATCACCTTTGGAGTACAGAAGAAAAATTATGGGCTGACAGAGCAAGACTTAAATGGCTTCAAGCAGGTGATAAAAATACTTTATTTTTTCATGCCACTCTTAAACAAAGAAGAGCTAGGAATAAAATCCTAAGGCTCAAGCTTGCTAATGGCGATTGGTCTGAGAATCTCTTAGACATTAAGAACACTATCTCTGATTTCTATCAAAGCCTTTTTAAATCTGTTGGTCCCCGTAACTTTGACTCTATTCTAGAATGCATTAATCCTCTTATGTCTCAGGCTACCAATGAGGAGTTGATCAAACCCTTGACTAGAGAGGAACTGAAAGCTGCTGTATGGAGTTTGGGTGACAACAAAGCCCCAGGTCCTAATGGATTTTCTGGTATCTTTTACAAGAAATACTGGCACATTATTAGCGAGGACCTTTTTTATGCTTTTAATAGCTTTATATTTGGTGATAATTGTATTGAGCTTTTGAATGACACTTTTATTACTCTTATTCCCAAAGTTAAAGCTCCTCTGTATGCTAGTGATTTCAGGCCAATTAGTTGTACTAATTTCTTGTATAAGGTGTTATCAAAAATCTTTGTTCTCCGCATTAAACCTTTTATGTCTTCCATTGTTGAACCTTCTCAAACTGCTTTTGTACCTGGTAGAGCTATTCAATAAAATATTTTATTGCACAAGAGATTGCATATCATTTCAGGAAAAAGAAGAAATCCAAACAGTTCTTAGTTGTGCTCAAACTTGATATTGAAAAAGCTTATGACAAAATCGAATGGGATTTTCTTAGGCTTGTCCTAATCAAGATGGGGTTCCATTCGAAGTGGGTTTCTTGGATGATGAGTTGTGTTTGCACTGTGTCCTATCAGATTCTTATCAATGGTACTCCCTCAGACCCTTTCAAACCTACAAGAGGTTTGAGACAGGGAGACCCCATCTCTCCCTTCCTTTTTACAATTGTCTCACAATGTCTTTCTAAAATTTTGTCTTCATACCAAAGTAGAGGTCTCCTTCAAGGTATTAAATTGTCAAAAAATGGTCCACCACTTTTTCATCTGCTTTTTGCGGATGATACTTTTATTCTCTTTGAAGCGACTCATGATGCCACTTTGGTTGTGAAAGAAATTCTCTACCTCTATGGCTTTGTCTCCGGGCAAAGAATGAATCACCACAAATCAGGGGTCATGTTCAGTAAGAACACCCCTCCAAAAATTCGATCTTTTATTGCAGATTCTCTCAATGTTCAACAATCTCATAACCTGGGCAAATATCTGGGACTTCCCACTGAATGGGGTCACTTTAAAGTGCAAGCCCTTGGCTGGTTGCATGATAAGTTCAACGCCAAAATGGAAAACTGGAAAAATGTGTTTTTTTTTTAAGGAGGTAAAGAGGTTCTCATCAAGTCAGTTTTACAGTCTATCCCCTCATACATTATGTCTATTTTTTTGCTTCCTAAATCTTCATGCAGGAAAATGGCTGCTATTGTTGCTGACTTTTGGTGGGAAAAAAGTGGTAAGAATGGCACTCACTAGCTCAATTGGGACTCTCTTTCATAACCTAAAATCAAAGGTGGAATGGGTTTTCATGATTTCCATCTTTTGAACCTTGCCACAATTGCTAAACAAGCTTGGAATCTTCAGCACAACCAATCATCCCTCTTATTTTAGACACTCAAGGGTATCTATTTCCCCAACGATAATTTTTGGCATACAAAGTCCAAGAAATGAGCCTTGTGGAGTTGGAGGAGTTTACTGAGAGGCAGGGATTTTATTAAACAGGGTGCTTTCTGGATGATCGAGAATGGGAATTCTATTCACATCTCTGAGGATATTTGGCTCCCTAGTTTGAATCGGCTCATTCTTCCTCCTAATGCTGGGATTTCAAAAGTTTCTGAGCTTTTCTTAAGTGACTCACGGGAATGGAACCTTGATCTCATGGTTTCTCTGTTTGGTTACCATTTAGCCAATGAAATTGTTGCAGTTTTCATCCCATCCTCAACGCTTAATGACTGCCTGGTTTGGCCACACAACAATGCTGGTATTTATACTGTTAAATGTGGATACCATTTCGCAAAGGATTCGAGTTTGCGATCTTTTAATCTTCATCTCTCAAGAGGCAGTTCTTCTAGTCATACGCCTATCTCTTTTTGGAAAACCCTATAGAATATCAATGCTCCTACTAAAATCAAGAACTTTCTGTGGAAAACAGTGAAGAATGGCCTCCCAACCCAAGAATCCAAATTCAAGAGAAGATGTACCCCTAATCCCTTTTGTGTTATTTGCCTTCAACACTCAGAATCAATTGAACATGTTTTGCGTTTGTGCCCGTGGGTTCAGAAAATTTGGTGTGCATCCCCTCTCCAAATTGCCATCAACCAAGATCAAATTTCTAGGCTGGATTTGTGGCTTCTCCAAACATTGTCTAGATATAAGTCCGCAGGTTATCCATCCGAGGAAGTTGAAACAAAATTTTTTTTCTTCTGCTGGAATATCTGGAAGGCTCGTTGTGCTGCCATCCTTGATCATCAAGCCATTGACATCCCAAAGATTTTATTGCTCACAAACTTCCAGATTGCAGATTTCCTGAATGCTTCCTCTGGCCATGATATCCCTCCATCACGTACAATTAATCTCTCATCAACTGATTATTGGTCACCACCTCCTATTGGATCATTGAAAATTAATGTCGATGCAGCCTACTCCTCCACTCATGCAGCGATCACCATTATCTGCAGAAACTACCTGGGCTCTCTCATTCATGGTAGAGTTGTTCCTGTTAAGTGTAATTCTGCACTTGAAGTTGAGGCTTTGGCAATCTGGAATGCCTGCCATTTCGCTAAATCTCTCGCCCTCCACAACATCACTATCGAGAATGATGCATCTGTAGTTTCTCAGGCAATCCTATCATTGGGTCAACCCAACTGGAAGATCAAACCCATTATTGATGATGTCAGGTTCATTGCCACTGGATTCAATTCTATTTGTTTCCAGTTTAAAAAAAGGACTGCAAATCGTATCGTAGATTGGGTTGCTAAATGCTGTGCTAGTAGGAATCTTTGTTTAGACTGAGTTTTCAATGTTCCCCCGCCCCTACAAGACCTTTTGCACTGTGATTTCCAGCCACACTCCAGCCACAAAGGGTTGGATAACTCTGTTTTATCTTCAGTTTTAATGCAGTTTCGTTTCACCAAAAAAAAAATTGGTGAAATTGGGACTATAGGGAAATCTGCTACACCGCCACTAAAACTTAATCTTAAATTGTTATTCTTAAATCACTCCAGAGTTATCATTGCTCAAAATTAAGACAACTCAAATTTCAAAATTAATTAAAAGTAGGCTTGACTTTTGAAAACTAAACTAAAGAAAAAAATCCTAAAATAGAATAAATCCAAGGAAAAAATCTAGTTTGTTTAGAGGTAGAAATTCTATAAATTTTAAATGTCCAATTTTATTTTTGCAAATTACAAAAGCCCTAGTCATTAGTCATTAGGTCTAATGCGGTCATGCACTCTTAGAATATAAATTCCTTTTTTGAAAGATCTTGGCTTTCATACTTTGGTAAGTCTCTGAGATCCTTCCGATGACGTATAATATGTTGAAGAGATATCTATTTAATCCAATGATCAATTGCATAAAGCCCGCATTAGTAATGTAATCGGAGTGGCATGATTCTTACTTAAGGTGCGAGAAATCTCAAAATGACATTGTTTGAAAGTAAAATTGGTTTAAATTTCTCTTTGAATAAAAGAAAAAGAAAAAAAGAAATCACAGCTTTTTTTCTTTTTTTTGGTCATTACCATAGCTCTGACTACTGAGCAAAGAAAGTAAAAGGGAAAAAGCCAAATTGGTCCCTGAACTTTGGGCAAAATGTCATTTTAGTCTCTCACCTTTGTAAAATACTCATTTTAATCCCTGTCTTTGACTATCATTAGGTTTCTAATTTTAACAGTCAAAGGTTTGACCGTGCTAAAAGACATAAATGCTCTTATATAAAAATATTTTATTGTTATTCTTCTCCTTTTTCACTTCTCATCGATAAAAAACATATAATTTCACCTAATTGAAAATAATCGAGTTTTTCTTTTTTTAAAGGGAAAGCTCTATTAAGGTTGAATTATATTTTATTTTTATAGCTCTATTTAGGTTAAGATTTTTTATTTATAATAATCAATCTTCAATTTTTATTTGGGTAATGTTGTTCTATAATTAAAAAAAATGATAAAATTTGTCAAAATTATTCATTTACTGACAGATATCTTATTTATTTACCTAGTGAATTGGCGCAATCAATTAATATCACAAATATTCCAACGTCTAAATGCATCGATTTTTTAATCATATTTTTTTCTTTCATGCCTAACAATTATAAGGGCATTTATATATATGTGACCGGATTTTGCCTTTCTTTCAGCGAAAAAAAAAAAAGAAGCTTAATAATAGTTAAAAGGAGAAAATAAAATGGATATTTTTCAAATATAAGTGACTAAAATATTTTTTTTGTGTAAAGTTCAGAAACCAATTTGACGTTTTCCCGAAAGTAAAAACTACAAAATCCATAGTGAATCAGTGACATAGGACTCAGCCACGTAACCTGGATATTTGCATGGCCACGTAAACTGCCTACACATCACCAATTAATCCATTAACATACCCAACTAGATTTCATGCAACAATATCCACGCAAATTAAACGTTGCATCATGTTTTTTTAACGTTGTTGATGTCTAAAAGTGTGCTGAAAAAATGGCTGACCGTTTTTGTGTCAAACTACAACAACGGCTACCAAATTTGCTACACGCAGGAATAACAAGGACAACTTCAGTTAGTTGCTACTTCGACACTTCAGTACTAAAAAGGGCAACAACAAGTGGGTATAGACAACCTCGTAGACAGGTGGTGTTAGGCATTGGGGTCTCGTTTTGGTCTCAGTTTATGAACATGGCTGGTGTTAATCTTGGTGCCAAATCTTTCATTGCTTCTGCGAGGCAAAAGGGTGCAATTGAAGAGGTAAAACTTTTGGTACTTTTGTATTGTTACATTCTTGTATTTGTTGAATTCTTGTTTTTTCTTTGTTGGTTTTGGATTTTGTGTTGAAGCATGGTCTAATTAATATGAATTTGCATTTATGTTGGTTTTGTTGAGTTCAAATAATTCTAGAATTTAGCACACGTCATTTGGTCTAGTGGTATGATTCTTGGTGAGAGGTCTCAAAATCAATTTTCGAGATGTGCAGCACCCTTGTGATGTAAAATTAGTTTAGGCCTCCTTTGTATATAAAATAATAACAACAATTTTAGAATTTGAGAGGCAGTAGATTTTATATGGTGCAAATATTCAAATGTGAATTTTTCCGTTGGTATAATTCTAGAATTTGGATTTGGTTTTGTTGATCTCTAATAATTTGTTGATTTTTTGTGGAGCATGGTCCACTCAAATGTGGATTTTTGTTTTTTGTCAGAATTAAAGTGTGAATTTGTATTGTTATAATTGTAGAATGAGTGGATTTTTGTTTTTTGTCAGAATTAAAGTGTGAATTTGTATTGTTATAATTGTAGAATCTGGAGGATGACATTAGATGATTTTCTTAGTTGGAATTTGACCGGTAGTAGTTTTTCCATTAGTAAAGCAATTGGAAGGAAGATTTATGCCTCTTTCCATTTATGGACCGGAACAGTTAGGAAATATTCAAGTACGCTAAAAGGCTAGCTATATTAGAGTCATGAATTTTGATAATTTTATTAAGAGCTCCCCTTTACTTCTTGGAAAATTGTGAGATTGCTTAGAAAAATTAATTGTTTCTCCCTGTATCTCTCTCTTTCTGAGTCCTTGCTTGTATCATTCTCTTGCACAGTAGCATTCATTTTCATCTTGCTGTTGCAAGTATATCAATATACCATCTACAATAACGACAAGTCGGGAAATTTATACACAAAATTACCCGTCTGTTTTCTGTTCACGAAATGAGAAATGATGGTTAACAGTGTTGGGGATTCTACTCACTATAGTATAGGATGTATGAGGTGTGTGAATATTGAATTAGTTACATGATGCTTTTGTTGACAGAAAAAATAAAATAAAAAACTAGGAAGTAGTAGTGAGACGTTGAGGTGAACGAGACCATAAATGATTATAATTAAAGAAAGAAGTAGTGAGACATTGAGGTAACGAGTCAACGAGACCGTGAATGAGTAAAATGGATCACATGTAGATGAACATAATTAGACTAAAGCCAAAAAATTGATATCATGTTAAGAATTATGGGTTTCATCTTAAAATTAATTGGTGCTATAAGGAGTAGTCCATAATCTTATATGGTGATCTTGGAGTTTATGACTTTTTTATGTAGGAAGGGTTGTATATTGTAACGGTATATTTCAACAATACAATGCAGTTATGCTCTGCTTTAATTTGAAATTTCAGATTATGCGATCTATAACTAAGTATCTTGGTTGTAATATACTGTGATTTGTTCATCCGATACTAGCGTATGATTCACTTACATTAGTTACATCTTACAATGATTCCAATAAATTCTAAGTTGTGCATGTGTAACCAAGTCTTCAATTCTAAAGGATGCTGTGTTGCATTCAGCTGGTGCTTGATAGAATTGTAATGTAGTATTTTACTGAATATATTCCATTGATGTTTTCTTGTTGTTGAAATGATATAACAGAAGAGTTTAAATAGAACAAAACTAAACCACAATTGTTAACCTAATAAATGCAGTAATAAATAACACACTGCTCTAGAATTATACTTTTCAATGACACACTGCTCAATGTAGTGATACACTGTTCAATATATTCTATCACGTCCCCTCAAATGAAACCGAATTGTTAACGGTGAGCTTGTCTCAAAAAATATAAAAATGAGAAATCTCCGTGATTGCAGAGGCAATAGAGGTAAGAGATCCAACGCAGTCTAGTGAAAAGAAGGATCAGATGTAGAAGTAGTGAAAAGAAGTTGGGCGCAAGGGAGATAGTTTTTGCACTTTGAGAGAAAGTATTGAATTTAAGAAAAGAGAGATTTGTGATTGAGAAAGGAGAAAGTAGATGAGAAGTATTTGCAATGCTAGCAGTTGGTGATGAAGTATTTGCAGTGCTAGCAATGTAGATGAGACAAAGTCAGGCAAGAATTTGTGAATTCAGGAGTTGGCGATTGGAGAAGAAGAAGTGAGACCTTGATGTAATGTGATAAAAATATATATATATATATTTGGAGAGAGAGAATGTGATTGAGATTAAGTTTTTTTTTTTTTTTTTGAAAAGAAATAAAAATGTCATGAGGTGTAATGAGTGGTAGGGCCACGGGTAAAAATGAGAGAGCTCCTAATGGAATAAACAGATAATAGTGAAAATGATATTTGTCTCGGTTAAAGTGGAAGAGAAGAGAGAACAGAGACAGAGTTGATGTTAGGATTGGAGAAATCAAGTGTTTGTCTTTGACACGTTTGGCCATCACATGAACAAAAGAGAATTGAAAAGGTCACAAGGCTATTATCAATTGAGTTTTTATAATAGGTCTTTATTTATTATTTTAGAAATTTATATAAAGACTAAGATTAATTTTAGATACTCACTTAGAAATTAAGACAAAAAAAAAACTATTTTAGAGACCAAGATAAAAAAATATATATATATTCTACGATTTCTATAAAATTGATTTTCTATATTGTGTTAATTTTAATTTTACATAATAATTTGATTATGTATTATTTTTTCTCGTGTGTTACTTTTTTTTAAATTAATTGTTATTTAGATTATCTCAACTTTTTAACGAATATTCTAAGCAAAAAATAAATAAATTGCGATGAAGATAACGTTTAAAAAAATAAAATTACGTTTAATTACATAATTGCATTTTGAAAAAAATTAATTAAAAAAAACCCTACGTAAAAAAAAATCTTAATTAAAAACCCTAATTAATTTATTGAATTTGTAAATTAATTTATTTTATTAATTTAATCATAAATCTTTTATCTAAATAATACCCATTAGATTGAATTTTCTATCATCAATCTCATCCGTCCGTTTGTTATCTCAATATCAAATATCTTATTTAAACAACATCCATTAGATTGGATTTCCTATCATCAATCTCATCTGTCCGTTTGTTATCTCAATCACAAATCTTTTATCTAAATAATACCCATTGGATTAGATTTTCTATCATCAATCTCATCCGTCCGTTTGTAAAATTGACCGCCATTTTTTTTCGTGTTGTAAAATTGACCAACAGTGTTCGAGGTTGAAATTATGACCCATAGCTGTGTATAAGAGGCTTGCGTTATCCGTCTACAAAACAATTCAATATCTCTCAAAATTTAATTTAAAAAATTGTTAAGTATTAAATACAATATACTCTATAAAAATACAATATATAGTATTAAAAACTCACATAGTCAACGACATTTGCTCCGCTCCTTGGTCTCATATTTACTTGAGCAAGACACTCTGCAAATTTTGTGCATTTTTGGTTTATTTGCGTCCATCGAGATTTAAGGCTTTTTGTTGTTCTTTTTTCACTTGGATTGTTGGAGGGGTTAAACTCTTCATATTTTTGTAGAACTCGATTTCACATTATTCCTGATGTTTGGTTTATCCCGATCAAAGGATCTTCGCTAATATCGATATAAGCCCGACATAAAGCCTTATCATCTTCATGCATGAAATTGCGACCTTTAAAAATTCCGTCTGTATATTCCATAACTGATAATCCATAAAAAGGAAAAAAGGATAGTTAGGTTGATTTATTTAAACATATACTAATAAATAAAATTATATTTTAAAAAAATATAAGTGTCTAATTTAAAAAAAAAATCCTAATTACAAAAAAAAAAAAATATTATTCACTAAAAATGTTTGCCAAACCAAAAAACTAAACTAAAAAAATAAATACAAAACCCTAATTAAAAAAATTAAAAAAATTAATTAAAGAAATAACCTAAACTAAAAAAACATAAAAAAAATAACTTAAACTAAAATAATATTAAAAAAATAAAATAAAAAACCCTAATTTTAAATATTTTTTTTTTCAGATATGACGATCTGACTTTGTCAGATTATCAGATCGTCACATGCCTCAAAATAGAGACTCATTTTTGTCTTCTTATATAGTCTCTATTTTCTTTAATAAATTTGTTGAAAAAAATAGAGACTATGTGTTATTTTGGCTCTTCAAGATTGTTATAATGTAATTTTTTTGTCAAAAAGTATCAAATAATATTTTAAAAACTCTTATTGATATTTATTTTTCTTCAAAAAAGTCTTTAAAAATAGCAATAATTACTATATTTAAATACTTCATTGATAATGTCTTAAAAATATAAAGAAAGTGAAATAAAATAAAAAATATTACTATTTTTATAGACTTTATTGAAGATACTCTAAAAGTATAAAAAAAAGTGAAATGGAAAGAGAGGATAATTAAATAGAGGGATTAATGCAATTTGGTGAAAGAGTTAACGTGGAAACAAAATTTTTGGGTAGCACCGTGGGAAGAGAGATTGAGTGGGAGACATGGGGCTCGCGGTGTTGGAGTGTATTAATGAGAGGAAATGATAAGGAATTAAATTCATGTGAGGAAATGATACGTTGTGGGAACACATTTGTTTGTAAAGGGAAAGGAGAAGCTCCGTTTGTTTGTCGTCAAATATTTTTTCAGAAAATATTTTTAAAATTTTACAGTATTTAGTAATATTAAAAAATTAATTAATTATAAAATATTTTACGGTAAAAAATTGTGATTATTTTTTTTTAATTTTATAATATTTGGTAATATCGTAAAATTAATTAATCATAAAATATTTTACGATCAATAATTGTGACTAGTATAAAATTTTATAAAATATTTTACTGGATTTTGAGTGAAAAAAATATTTTACGTAATTCACGATATATCCAAACACTAAAAAATAATTTTTAGTAATCTATTTTCTTAAAAAATATTTTCTCTCATCAAATTATTTTACGATAAATAAATAAAATCCTATAAAATATTTTATTTTCTAAAAAATTATTTTTTACAAAAAATATTTTACACAAATAAATTTGTAAAAATATTTTATACAAATAAATTATTTTACAGCAAACAAATAGAGCCTAGGCTCCGTTTATTTGTCATAAAATAATTTACTTGTGTAAAATATTTTTCGTGGAAAGTATTTTCCTGAAAAATAAAATATTTTACATAATTTAAAGATTGATGAGCCAAGCGGCTTGGTGAGGAAAAATGGGGGGAAAATACCGAAAAATGAGAGAGTTTGTTGGCTCAAAAGTATCGTTAGATACTTTGGCAGAGTTAGAAGAAAATTCATGAAATGAGAGAATAAAAGAAAGCGAATCTATTGAAGAGATTCAGCAATGTAGGGAGAAAATTTCTTGATGGCGGAAAGTGGAACACGTAGTGAAGATCGTCAAGCAAGGGATTATTGTGTTATCACTCGTCAAGGGGAATAGAAGAAGCTGATGCAGAGTATGTTGTTGGGCCAAGAGAGTGTGAAGGAGCAGTAGATGCGTTATGCAGTTTATTTTAAGCAAAGAGTAGTTTATTTCAGAGAAGATGGTGTTTTTTTTTTTCGGTTGGTTTGGCTAGGGTGTCATTAAAGGCAGAGAAGTAGGCAGCGGAGAAGAAAGCAGTTGTCGCCGAGAAAGCTCCGGCGAAAAAGAAGCCAAAATTCGAGAAGAAACTCTCGAAAGGTGGAGCTGCTACAGCTCCGGCAGAAAAGAAGGATTATAACGCTAGTCTTGTAAGCTCTTGATACCATGATAGAATTGTAATGTAGTATTTTACTGAATATATTCCATTGATGTTTTCTTGTTGTTGAAATGATATTACAGAAGAGTTTAAATAGAACAAAACTAAACCACAATTATCAAACCTAATAAATGCAGTAATAAATAACATACTTCTCAATGACCCACTGTTCAATGTAGTGATGTACTGTTTAATATTTTCTATCAGTGCTTGGTACGAGAATCTTTTGTACTTTTCCTGTGATGCAATTGTGTTTTACGTGTTCCTCTGAATGTGAAGGTATTGAAGAATTTGGAATGGCCAGAGCAGTGTCCCTTCAAGGAAGAAGATTTTCAACGCTTCGATGAGTAAAGTCTTTCCACTATTCTCGTTCTGCATTGCAATTTTGATGTTGTTGCAATTAGTCATCAGCCCTATCTTGTTTAACAGTCAAGAAACTACTTTTATCCCCATTTTTGGGCTACTCGTCTCTTGCCAATCGGTTCTGGCTTGGATCTTCAGGTTGTTGATGCCCATTTTCAGTGAAACTCCACTGTGAACATTTTTTCAATCAAGACCTTGTTGTTGCTGAATCAATCAAACTTTTAGATAACTTCTTTCTGAAAAATATAAAATGCTCCTAGATTTCAAGTTTATGCATCTAGACCAATCATAAAAATTTTGAGCTATTCTACTTGTGGTTGCATAGATTCTTAACTTAATAGAAGCTGTCCAAATCCTCAATAATTGTATCGTTATCGTTAGTGATAACCTTCCCACATTTGAAGACAGACTAATGCTTAATGCCCTTCTGCTTTCATTCCCCCCTTTTAACAAAGCCATCGACATTCTTTTGGTCCACGGCGCCCATTTCTTCCCCTTAAGATTTTGATATGGCAGAATAGGCTATCAGAAAAGTTTCACTGACCAGCAGACAATAGAATCAGCCGATAGGCCCTCCACGTCTTCTCTTTTTAGTTTGAGAGAGTGTCTCATAGTTTTTTTCAACGGGAATAACTTTGGAACTTTCTCCTGCTAGATCATAAGATGAGTAAAGGAAGGTCTCACTGAGAACCAAAAATATGCAAGATATCCTTGTTCCTAAAGAGCTCCTTCAGTTCGGAAGAAAACAAAAGTGACACACCACAGTATATGCTCCTTTATTATAGTACTTGAAACCTTAATCATGACTACATGTCTAACTGATACTAACTATCAGAAGCAGAATGTGTCAAAAAATTTTACAAGTGTCCTACATCAAACTACTATATTTCATGCCGCTGCATTACACAAAGAAATGACTGGAGTACATTTTATAGGTCAGCTGATTCATTATTCTATGAAGCTCCTCGTTTTGTTACACATATTGATGATCCAGCCATTGCAGCACTTACTAAATATTACTCTGAGGTTCTGCCTCCTCGTAACACTCCAGGGGTGGCAATCCTTGACGTGTGTAGCAGTTGGGTGAGATATTTACAACTTTAATGTCACTCCTACTAATAGGTAAGCGTACATGAATTTAACCCTGATCTTATATTTTATCTAGGTCAGTCATTATCCTAAAGGGTATAAGCAAGAACGGATAGTAGGAATGGGTATGAATGAAGAAGAGTTAAAGCGGAATCTGGTGAGGGATCGTGCCATTCTTCTAGAATGAATGGTTTACTTATAGTTTTTTATCCAAATTTTCATTTTTCTTACTTTGAATGACTTCTTGCTCTATATGATCAATTAGCTTATTTAAAATTCTAATTGTCTAAATAAACAAAATATATAATTCTTTTTTTCAGTCATTTGTTACCATTGGTGAAGTTGGTCAATTTTTCATATATATTGAAAAATGTATGATATTGGAGATGTTACCACTGTACCCTTATGCGCCTTTACAAAGTGAGAAGAAGTCAACTGTATTTTGTTTGATATTTTTGTAGGTACTAACTGAGTATATCGTGCAAGATTTGAATGTCAATCCAAAGCTCCCTTTTGATGATAACACTTTTGATGTTATTACGAATGTGGTAAGTGCACTTCCTTGAGTAATGTTTACACATATGCTTTTGGTAATAGAAATTTGAATTCATACTGAATATTTTTATCTCTGTAGTTTATGTAGTTTTCTATCTAATCAGACGGTCAAAGTCTAGATTTCCATAGTTATCAGATCCTCTTATTTCTACTTGTATGCAGTTTCTTACAACTATGTAATAAGATCAGCCTCAGACTGCAAATTACATTCTTAAGTCGATTTACGCTCTGAAGCCAAAGGCTCTAATATTTGTTATCGAATATTCTGAATATTATGAGGCAGACATAAACTCCTGAATTTCTGTTTTCATGGGACATTATCTAGTTTAGTCCCCACTGAGTACGTTTTGGGAGGGATGATAATTTTTAACTTTGGGTGTTATGGAAAAGCGAGGATGCCGTGGCATTTTTGCTCACAATCTTGCATGGCATTTTTTCACAATCTTGCAACTCTAAGCTTGTGCATCACCAGTAGGAGATTAGTCAAATCCTTTCCTTATGTTCTGCTTTAGAGAGTTGAACTTTTTATGCCTGAGACATTGATTTATCTATGATGCAGGTCAGTGTTGACTATCTCACAAAGCCTATTGATGTTTTCAAGGAGATGTCAAGGATCCTTAAACCAGGTGGAGTTGCTATAATGAGGTGATAATGAGAATCCCAAACAAGACTACTCCAAAATACTTTTGTTCATGTCACCTGTTCAACTTTTGATATTCTATAATGCATACTTAATACCTGAGGTGACTGTTGCAAAGCTTTAGTTGTATTTTAGACTATCATTTCCTGTGCCTCTCATAAACTCAAACTCCATTAAGTCAATTGTCATCTTTGATTTCATGTATCATGCATCTTCTGCAGCTTCTCCAACCGCTGCTTTTGGACAAAGGCAATCTCAATTTGGACATCAACTGGAGATGCTGATCATGTTATGATAGTTGGAGCATACTTCCATTATGCAGGAGGATTCGAACCTCCCCAGGTGATTGGCCCCTACAATTTTGTTAATAACACTAGTAGATATACCCTCCCTGAACATATGATATTTTTACTTCTATCGGTAGCCTATATCTTGTAGATATATGTGGCAAGTATTGGAAAATAAGACTTAGTAGTAATTCACAGAGTACAGGTCATAGTTACCAGATTCACCCAACCTCCCTTCGGACTGCGTATCGGATTCCACGTCTCAATTCACGGTACATTTGCGTACCGGAACTCTACGATTTGCGTTCCAGTTCATTAAAGTTAGCGACTTGAAAAACTTACAAATTTTTATCAGAAAAATAATGAAAAAGAATAAAGAGCCTAAAAGTATAACATATACAGACTGCAAATCTTTAACACATAAATTTTTTCTAATTTGCTTTTGTGTCTTGTGTTTGATATACAATATTAAAAAACTGTCTTAATTGTTGGGTTTGGATTTTGGAATTTAGATTAACGTTACAGCAAATTGATTTTAGTAATTAGTAAACATAAAATACCATTGCTATACAAAATATTTGATAATGGAACCCAATAATTCTTCATACCATATTATGAACAAAAATTAGCATATCAAGAAGTATACCCCCATCGTACCCTTTAAACTCTAAGTGTCGTACCCCGTACCCGAATTCGTACCACGACTCAGACCGTACCACGAATCTGGTAACTATGGTACAGGTAATAGACTGACAATTTCTTTCACATGAAAAGCTCACACATGATATTAAGAATGGAGACCTTGTGTTGCCATACCGTTCTTACTAGATCCCAAAGCAAAGTCCATTAGGAACCTATGAGACAAACGGAATTTGATGCTTCATAAAATCCATATATCTCAGAAGCTATACTCTCACCACTTCTGAGGCTCCATTGGTAGAGTCCCAGGAGACTATAAAGAGACTGAAATTAGTGCAACACCAGTTAAGCTTGCAGTGATAACTGAGAGGAAGTTCATGCAGAGTCCTGGAGAGAAAACAGGGATAGTTGGATTTGATTTTCTCCCAGACTTGGTATTTGTTCTTTTGCAGAAAGCAAAGCTCCCTTATTATGATGTAATTTGATCTTGTTTCTGAGGATAGGGTCTGTACTTGAAACATGACTTAGTCTTAAGCAGATAGCGTATTTCCATTGGAACTCCACCTGTCTCCAATTCGTACCTTTGAATGACATTACTATTCCATTTCTGTGGTTCGGCTTCTACTTGGCTTTGCTGAATAATTGACGGAGTAGAATAATTGTAGAGAGCTTTATACCATCATGGAAACCATTTTACAAGTGCTTGTAAAGGACTTATTACTTTTCCTACACCTCTCTATTCTCTTATTTTGGGCATTGGGTTGATGGGTTTTTCTGGTTACTGTTTCATGCTCAATCATGAATCACCCTCTAGAAAGTGTTTTAGGTTAGCTATTCTTCAAAATTTGATCTCAATTCTGAAATCTAATTTTGCTGATAAAAAGCGGTGGAAACTAGTTCAGCCACTTGCAAGTTATAATTAATGCTCACTGGTGTCACGAGCCTGGTCTAGTACCTAGTAGTTATGAAATTTCCAAATTTTATTTAGAAATAACTTAAACCAAAACTTTGCGACAGTTGGATTAATACTCTAATTAGCTCGATCTTGAGCTTGAATTAGACTCAAACTTGAGCTCAAGAATTGCTAAAATCAAAAGCTCAGTTGAGGGATACCTTGAGTTCATGACTCCATACACTCCATCAAACTTAATTGGAGCTTGAGCCAAATTTCCTGAAAACAAATCCATCTGGAGCCTGTAAGTGCATTTAGTTTGGCTTGGCTTGGCTTTGCTGGATCTCCTACTAATGCTACACGACTGAAGACGTACATATATGAGAGTGTATTGGAGGGATTTTCATTCCCATATGTACCTCAGAATTTTCCATGGATAATAGAAGCAGTAGTTTAGTTCAGGGGCGGAGCTAGAAATTTTTCTCAGTGAGGGCTAAAACAAATAATTTTTTTCAGTGAGAGCTAAAATAAATAATTTTTCAACTATATGACTTCATTTTTTTCTTTTAGTGGGGACTGATTAATTTTTTTAACTAAATACATAGATATTTTAATTTTTTTCCTCAAAAATATATAAAATTTTTAACGCTATTCTGGGTCAATAGGAGCTGCAGCCCTCACTCGCTCTAGTGTAGCTTCGCCCCTGGTTCAGTTGGATGTCATAACATTCCACCAGAAACTCCGGGACATTCCTATTTTTTACATCGATACTTGATTCTCCTGCCTATGATTCATAGAGTAGTTACATTTTGTTTTAACATTCCTATGCCATTACATTTTGTTTTAACATTCCTATGCCATCTATTTTTCTTCATTCAGGGCAGTTCTTCGGCAGGTGTTCTAATAGATATTTTGTTATTGTTTTCCGCAGGCAATCGATATATCTCCAAATCCTGTACGTTCAGATCCAATGTACATCGTATACTCGAGGAAGCTAGCGGCAGCCTGAAAAAAAAAAAAAAAAAAAAAAATGTTGACAGCCAATACTCATTTGACCATTTCCCAACATCACAGGCAATGTCAATTCTACATTTAGTTCATTCAATTTCTGTTATGAGTTGTCTCTCCTGGAATAGGTTGTCATGCGTGATCTGAATGGTGCTTCTCTAACAATGAATCTTCAATCAATGAATCTATAGAGATTATGGTTTTCCCCAAGCTCAGGAAAATTTGACTTTTGTAGAGAGTAGTCGTCATTTCTATTAGGAACGCTATGTCATTTACAATCCCGGCGTATTTCGGTAATATACTACTATCAGGTTAGAGAATGCAGTTAATGATTGCAATATTGAAGGTGCTTTGCTCAAAATTAGGTGTTCATTGACCCATTTGGATCCATACCTCTGATTTTTTGTGCTTGTGTTGTTAAATTTACTGGATCATAGTAATTCCAAGCAAAAGAGCCTACAACCTTCCTGAATCCAAAGGCGGAATACTTTTTCTTTCACAAGGTACACGGTTAAATGTCCTAAGGATTAGGTGAATGATCAAGTAGCGATCTGTTATGACAAGAAGTCTTAAGTACAACATTATGTTCTTTTATATCACAAATATCGCTTGACCTTTAACTGACTTAGAGCATGTGTTGGAATGTGTTATTGCTTCATAGGATTTATAGCTTCGGGGCAGATCTAATGCAATTTTACTTAGAATGAGTTTTTCGTATATAAAATAAATAAATAAAGTACATAGTTAAAAGTAAAATGCATGTAGCCTTGTCAGTATTGAAGCTCATTCAACTGGACCAGCCCAAGAGTTTTTTTTTATTTTTTATTTTTTGATAATTTTGAGAAACATTCTTACATAACCCGTCTAAAATAGACAAATGTACTATTCTGACTTTATAACTTGATTAAAACCAAGAGTTGATAATATAGATATACTTAATGACTACTAAATTATTGTTTCTTTATTGGAAAAGGCAGCCAACTGCTGGGACATCCTATAGGTTGACATCAATCATATCATAAAGTAGTCTAACATTGATTTTGATTGTTTAACATGATAATATTTATTTTCTTGTTGTTAATTTCGAGACAATATCACCAGAAACAGTTTTAGTGGGGGCCGGGGCTCCCTCTCAAAAAAAAAAGAAAAAATTTAATGAAATTTTTTTAAAAAATTAGATTTAGCCTTCTCAATAAATATTTAAAAAGTGATAAAAATTTTCAAAAGTATGAAGTTGATTTGGTGGTTAGTTACAAATAGTATTATGTTGATGGTGGGGGTTCAAGTCACCATAATTGCATTTATTTTTATAGTTTTAATTATGAATAAAAAAGAATTAATATTTAAATAACATGACTTCTAATTAGTTTCGAACTCATAACATTTTATTTAATATCTAACCATTAAACTAAAACTATTATCTATTACATCAAGCTAGATCTTTTAATATTTATTGATTATTTTGATTATCAAATCTTTTAAAATACCCTAACATGAAATCATAATCAAATTTTCTTTAATAAAATTGTAAAAAAAATTTAAAAATGTAAAAATTAAGTAGATTTTCTACTAAACCAAAAAATATTATATAAAAAATACTGTATAAAAAAAAATTTCGGCCCCCAACATTAAATTTCTGGATCCGCCCCTAAATATCACATGACAAACTAATACAATTAAAGTCTTCTGTTCATTTCAAACTATAAATTATTGGAGATCTTAGAACATTTCAAAAATTTACATAGATTGTCGTCAATGTCGGTGTGTTTTGTCTATGATTTCTGAGAATTCCTATACCTCGATACAATTCTCAGGAAGACATGAAACCTTGGAGACCAATATGAAGAAAATATTTAATCTGAAGCCAATGCATGTCTACTTGCACTCACACAACGCAATAAAAATATCCATAACGTAAGAAAATGAAAAATTCATGTGTCCAGTAAACGGTCATTCGATTCTTAAAATAAAAAATGAACTCTATATTTATAGGACTTATATATTTGTGAGAAGGACGGAATGGCTGAAAGGTATATACAATAATTTTCTTAAGAAAACATGTGTCTATCATTAATTAGAGACAATGGAATAAGAAAATGTACAAATTTAAAATATTTTATTCGTAAATTTTTTTTTAGCTTACAAGGAGAAACTAATGTTATTTATCAGTTAAATAGTGGTTTTGAAAATTAGAGTGTAAAGCACTAGGGTTAATTAGTTTTTCAGATAAAAAATACCTTTATATTTTGAACATCTACGAATTCAGTGGGGTTTATAGTGGATAAAAATGACAAAAAAATCTGAGGTTCTAATCTAAATTAATTAGTGTCAAACGAAGAATACAAAATTTTAATCATCAATATCGAGCAATTAAACTCTCTGATAATGCCACTTTTACGTGGGACCCACGACCATTGTTAAGAAGCAATGACATAGTAAAAGAAATATCAGATTTTAGAGGAGTTGCATCGGAAAGCCGAGCGCAAAAACAAGTCAAACCAAGATAGATAACTTTGAACTAGGGCCCACAAGCCACAACTCACTATGATACCATGACCAAGTGATTGTGGGAGAATTGAATTCATCCACAGAAAATAATCTTTAAAAAGGTGAGAAAGTTGTTGGATTCCATTCTCTCATTTTTTATTTTTCAAAAAAATAATATTTTTTATAAATAAATTATTTTACAGCAAATAAATGAAACCTCAAATTCCAATCTCCAACCTGTTTTCCCTTTTGTCCACGAAATTCAAAATAAATAGTACAGAAGAATATGTACACTAGTGCTAATCAAAACATGCATTTAGTCATAAAAAGCTACACAAAACCAAACCATTGGTTTACAAAATCTTGGAGGGTGTTTGTGGAATAGGTTGTTCGACTAAACTCGTTGGCTCCGCGTTCACGTCAGATCATACCCAACCCTCTTTGTATCGGCGGAAAAGAGCTTCAGTTTGTGCATTCCTTAACGCACTGCATCCAATAATATAAACCCAAATCAAAACCACCACTGTTATGATCAAGATGATATTAGCTTTTCTCCATTCCTTTCTCAAGTTTCCTAGAAGACCAGCCTTGCAAGAATCACAATAATAGCACAATTGGCTAGGGTCATTGTTCCAGATAGAGCAATCAGCATCTGCTGCAGAATTCACTGGGTTAATCCACATAGTTGGGCTCGCGTATTGGTACCCACAAATTGTTGGAGGCTTACAGCATCCCAACTGCAAAATACACCAAAAAAAATAAATTGTTATCATAACATCTTGTCCAACATTAGTCCTGGAAATGATATATGTTCGGTTTATAATAACTTGCATACATTAATATGTCAACACAAGTTTAAGAATTTTGAATCAATTGATTAAGTTCATTGGTAGTAGTAAGACCTAGATCGTTACAGTTACTATAGTGATAAAAAAAGGCCTAAAGGGATTAGACAAAATCCAGCTATAAAGGTGACTTGACATCATAGAGCTTAAGCTGGCCAAAATAAGCACTTTTCATTTTCTGCAATATGGACAAACTATCATCTCAATAATTACAGATTGATTATGCTAAATTTTATGATCTCATCACTAGCGGAAGGTGGAAGCAAGATTGTGGTACAACTATAAAGTGATTAATCCCCTCATAATACTTGTTCTCTCGTAATATTATGAAGGAGATAAATCATTTGATTGTTTGATCCAATCGTGATGAAATGGTGATTGATAAATATAAATTAAAAAATAAATTATTTAAGCCTTTATTATCATTATTTTATCACTATATGAAACAAATATTTAATAGTTTAAATCTCATCCGTGATGTTACGAAGAAATCTAAATAAGTGCTTAGGGCCACCACTACCACGAGTCCAAAACAACATCCTAGATTAACAGGAGAGGTTGGTAAAATCCAACTGACATTTTCTGAGCTTTATTGATTAGTTCAAGGAAAGACAATGTCTGTGTCATGATGCAGTTTTGACATTGGAAAAGTACCCTAACAGCTAGATGAACAAAATCATTGAACTAGTTGTCTTGCTATCCATGAATTCCGAGTCCCGTCTGTTATTTTTGAAGAAAGATAAAATAAGTGAAATATTTATGTCGAGTAATTTTAGTGGCTCTCCTTTATTCTTTATTGTTAAATTCTTGAGCTTAGTTATACATACCTTCAAAGAAAGATAAAATAAGTGAAATATTTCTGTCGAGTAATCTTAGTGGCTCTCCTTTATTCTTTATTGTTAAATTCTTGAGCTTAGTTATACATACCTTCAAAGAAAGATAAAATAAGTGAAATATTTCTGTCGAGTAATCTTAGTGGCTCTCCTTTATTCTTTATTGTTAGATTCTTGAGATTAGTTATGCCTTCCTTCAGACCAAAAAACACTTTCGTAGCCTGACTAAAGGCATTAGTGACTCCATAACTTCAACACTACGCCACACCCAAAACTTTTATCTTCATACTACTATTTTGCATTAAACTCGTTACACGATCGATTCTACTTAATAAAATAAGACTTCTTCTTATCTTTAGACAACTAATGTTCAGACTATTAAATTATATCCTTTCCTAATAGTAATCTTCCGTCTATTAGCTGAAAACTTTCTGCATCATGAAGTTAGTTACCTAACTCATTAAATCAGATTTTTTTTTTTTTGTTTACTGTTATATCATTCAATGTGATTAATAACTACAAGAGTTACTAGCCGCATTGACCAACATTTGTTTTTCCAAAGTTTACTACAAGATTCTACAATTATTAGGAAAATTCTCTTGTCCAAAATTTGACCTTCGACTCCATATACAAAATAGTATGTGGGACTTACATATTTAGTAAAGGTATCGAAGTGTCGAATTCTAGATAGAAGACGCTCCCCTATTATTATCATTGTCACAACAGTTCACATACTGCTGAAAAGTGGCACCACATAAAAGTAAAACAAGGCATTAGACACTGCAGTCACACCTATCCACTTGCGCAATCATAGAAGTCAGCAAATGCACCGTGTTTGTTTGTACAAGTACATTTTACGCAATTGTAAGATCGAACTGGTATCAATTTTTACCTCTTAGTAAAATTTTAATGTGTAAATCCCACCAAATAAGTGAAACACTAGCGTATTAGTAAAATCTAACGGGTAGATCCCACCAAACATGTAAAACACTCATAGATTAGTCTAAACTGACTTAAAAATTTTCCTACAACATGATACTCTGCCCTAGCAGATCCCTTGTAATATTACGATTGTAATACTTTATGAGTAGGTTCTAACTGTTGTTGAGAATTGTCACATCATTTTTTACATAACTTTATCAATAATTTTTAATCATTGAAACTTACTTGTAATATTATAACATTATAAACATCGTGTTCATAATATCATAACATTATAAGCATAGCCATTACTCATATAGTAAGTAGTACTAGTGAGATCTTACCTGAAGGGGAGAGAGATGAGCAGAAAAGAACTGATCAGCAGTAACATACTCCTGATTAAGCTTTGGACAAATATTAGAATCAGCCAAACACGCCCTTATCTTCCCCCAGTTACCACTATTAGTAATATGATTCCTCAGCCAAGAAGAGAACCCTTCAAGCCTGTACTCACTGTAACCCCTACCAGGTACAGAGTACGCACCATTAGGGCGCGTGACAACAAACGCGAGGATGAGGAGCGAGAGCAGCAAAATTATGAGTATCGCCATGCAAACTAAGTAAACACCCAACAAGCCTTCTTTCTTCCAGTAAGCACCTACGAAGCCTGTTAAGGTCACCAAGAGGACAGCTATGCCGATGAAGACTATCGGCCAGCGAAGCCAGTGAATGCACTCGTTGTCGGGCTTTGAAGCGAGCCATATGCCGGCGGAGATGATGGAGATGGAGCACATGAAGGCTACGAAGTTTAGGAATGCTGTGAGGTTGTTGGAGAGTGCCATGATGATGGTGAGAGGAGTTTGGGTGGGTGGGGGTGGGGGGGCGGGGGGCGGGGGCGCGCGTGTTGGGTGTTGGTTTTGAAGAGTTGGGTTTAGTTTGGTTTGGCTTGATTTGTTGCAGGAGTGAAGAGGATTTGGTGGCGATGGGGGTCTTGGATGGGGTTGTGTTGGTTTTTGATAGATTGGTTTTGTAGTGTGTCGTGGACAATTGGTTGTGTTGGTTTGAATAGTCTACGCGGAGTAGTTTAGGGGAAAATAAAAAATTGATATGAGTGTTTTTAGATGATATGTGTAAATAGAATGAATAGTAGTTTATGTTATTCTTTCACTTTTTTATTTTTTCTATGTTAAGAAATTGAGTATTAAATGTTTAATTTCCAAAAAAAAAAAAGTTTAATTTTGTGTATGTATAATAATAATTTTATTACATGTAAAGATAAAAAATAAAAAAATAATATATAACAAACCTCAACTAAACATATTTTTTTACTACCACCACATATATGAAATATCATCAAGTGATATCTTATAGTGGATACGGATTTTATTAAATGATGAAGAATTTGCGTTTAGTATAAGAGTTTTTATCACGCTAACAAAGTGTTAAATAAAATTTTGATGGCATAAAGTGTTTTTAAATTTCACTTCTTTTCATACAATGTTATAGTGAACATGTGAGCAATAAAGTCAACAACGATAAATAGTAACTTGGATAAGTGTGTTGTAAATTAACTGTAAAAGACAATAATAATATAGAGAGATAACTGAAACTGTTATTGATTTCTAAATGATTTACATTTCAATTATACTTCTCTATTTATAGAGTTTCAGAAGCTAGTAGCTGAGCTTACACTGTTGCTTGTAAGCTGTTGATGACTACAAGCTGCTTACGCTGCTACTTGTAAGTTGCTTAATAGTTGGTGACTGCAAGTTGTTTACGCTGCTGCTTGTAAGCTGCTTAGATTGATAGTGAATATCCACCAATCGATATTTCATAACACTCCCCCTTAGATATTTATTATAAAAATATGTCTCGTTAAAACCTCGTCAAGAAAACCCAGTGGAATAAAAACTTGACTAAAGAAAAAGAGTACATTATCTTTATGAAGAATACTATTGCATTTGGCTTACCCCGTTAAAACCTTATCGGGAAAAACCTAGTTGGGATAAAAATCTTGGTGAAGAAAAATAGTACAATGCACAAATTGCATCTCCCCCTCATGATGACAAATCTTTCAGGCAACGCATTCTACATCTTTGTACATGTGATTTGAAGATCGTTGGCGGTAATGCTTTAGTGAATAAATCTGCTAGATTTTGACTCAACTGTACTTGCTGAATATCAACTATTCCGCTTGTTTGGAGCTCATGTGTGTAGAAGAATTTCGGTGATATATGCTTTGTTCTATCACTTTTGATATATCCACATTTGATTTGTGTGATACATATTGTGTTATCTTCATATAGTGTGGTTGGTCGGTCTTTGTCGGAGGGTAATCAACAAGATTCTTGAATATGTTGGATGACATATTCCAACCAAATACATTCTTGGCTAGCTTCATGAATGACTAAAATTTCAGCATGATTTGAAGAAGTGGCAGTCATTGTTTGCTTCATAGACCGTCATGATATAGTAGTATCACCAAAATGAAAGACATATCCTATTTATGATCTTGCCTTGTGAGGGTCTGATAGATAACCAGCATCAGCATGACCAACTAATGAAGATCTTGATTGTCTCAAGTAGAATAAACCCATATATGGTGTTTCACGCAAATAGCGGAATATGTGTTTAATTCCCTTCCAGTGTCTACGAGTTGGAGCCGCACTATACCTGGTTAATAAGTTAACAGGAAAAGAAATATCTAGACTTATATTATTAGCTAGGTACATTAATGCGCCAATGACACTAAGATATGGTTATTCAGGACCAAGTAACTTTTCTCTATCTTCTCGAGGGCGAAAAAGATCTTTTATCATATCAAGTGGCCTAACAACCATCGGGGTTGTTAGTGGATAAGCTTTATCCATATAAAATCTTTTAAGAATTTTATCCATATAAGCCGATTGATGGAGAAAAATTCATTCTTAAAAATGCTCAATTTGAAGACCAAGACAAAACTTCATTTGTTCTAAATCTTTCATTTCAAATTCCTTCTTTATAGTACATTTCTTATTATAAGCTGCACCACTGTCTCATTAAAAACCTTGCTAGGAAAACCCAGTGGGATAAAACCTAGGCGAAGGGAAAAAGAATACAGTGTGTATTTGTCTCATCCCCATCTGAGCATATCAAGAGTATTCTTTGAGTTTGACTGAAATTAATCTTCGATGAACATCTGTTTTACTTCCACTTGGAGTTCATCTATGAAAAAGAACTTTAGCTCGACATATTTCTATTATATCAAACATATTTACCCTGCCTCGTTAAAACCTTACCAGGAAAAACCCAGTAGGAGAAAAATCTTGGTGAAGGAAAAAGAGTACAGTGCATCAATATTTTTTCCCCTTCATTGCAACATGCGTCATGGTGACAGATCTTTTAAGCGATGCATTCTACACTTCTAAGTATGTCCTTTGTCATCTTTGTTGGTAAAGCTTTAGTGAACAAATCTGCTAGATTTTCACTTGATTGTACTTGTTGAATATCAACAATACCATTCTTTTGAAACTCATATGTGTAGAAAATTTTTGACAAAATATGTTTCATCATGTCACCATAACCACCTTTAATGAAACTAGCTCTTTCAAAAAGGTAAACCGTATGACTCCCAAATGTATTGTATGACAAATCTTAATAATATACATTCTCAACTAGCCTTATGAATTGTCACAATCATGATTTGAACGAGCAGCACTCATGTTCTATTTCATAGATCGCCACATTATACTTGTCATCACAAGTAAATACATGAGTTGTATATGATATTTCTTTGTGGGGGTCAGATAAATGGTCAACATCTGCAAGGTTGATTATGACAAGATCAACATTCTTGATAATATAAGTCCATATTTGATGTTCTACATAGATAGCACGACAAGTGCTTAATTTCATTCTAATACCTTCAAGTTGGAACCGCACTATATTTCGCTAACAAATTAATAGAAGATAATTTTCTAGCCTTCTATTATTAGCAAGATACATTAATGGATCAATAGGACTGAGATATGATATTTCAAGACAATAGTTATCTCATTATCTTACCAAGCGTCCTTTTCAATATTAGGACAGTAATCATATAATCTTTATCATTCTAATGCTTTCCATAGAATATTATCTTGTCAGTTAGTACTCAATTTTCAGGTCGATAAACTCTCACTTGTATAAGCTCTTCAGGAGCCTTTATGACATTTAAGAATTATCAGTATATATTTCAGCAATAATTGGCAAATTTAAAACAATAATCAATTGATAGCAAATAGAGATCTACAAAGAGATAATGCTTCTTAATAAGATATATGACTAACAAAATATCAACATATACTAAGAAGGTTATACCACATTCTTCCAGAATGTTTTCATTTGTACAAAGATCTTTGTAATCGATTACATTTCTTGGGATTTCGAGTCATATGCTTCAGGCATAGTAAATTCTTCAAAAACTTCAATATCATATGCTTCAGGCATAATAAGTTCTTCAAAAACTTCAATATCATATGTTTTAGGCATAATAAGTTCTTCAGGAACTTCAATATCAATATCACGTGATTTATATTAGCAAGTTGTTGCCATTTCTATAAGAAGCATAGGAACTCATTAACAATGGTATTACAGTTACCATATGGGGATATAAGTCAAAGCGTACTCATATAGCATACTAACTCATTCCCTGCGAAGCTTTAAGCAGTTTAAGGGATAGATACCTATATGGTACAATACTTACAAGTATCCAAGCGTTGTGGGATTGAAAATGACATAGGGTTTGCTTCACAATGCTCCCCCTTAATCCCACATACGAGAATTTCACATTTGTCATGTGAGCTGAGTTTCCACTATATTGCTTCTCTCTCTTTGACCGATCAGGTCTTTGTCGACATTCATCTATACTTTGTGGTTCAGGATCCTAATCGCTTTATTTCAAGCGTTTGGTTTCTCCAAGGACCAACTATTCTTCAATCTCGGCATGGATTGTGCATTCACCGACATTGGTTGATTTTGCTAGTTCTATCGTGCTTCTTAAAGATATGGTATCTTCAGGATTCATAATTCATATATTAGGTATAATATCCTTTGCACCAATAGATATATCATGCTTCTAGTGTGTCTCAGATGCATATGCTATGCGTTCACTATATGTCCTTCTAGGACAACAATTTGTGTCGACACATTCATAGCAAATATTTGTGATTTCACAATATTCTTTGCATCTGGTAAATTATTTGCAATACTCTGCAAATGAAGAATTACTTGAACTTCAAGTTCATTGAGCTAATGTCTTAGATTCAAATGAGATAATGTTATTGTCCTCCAACATACATTATATTGAGATATCAAAGATGTATCACAGTGAACTTTAGGTTCCTCTAAAATATCTAATGCTAACTTCAGGTAGTGATTTTCTTTCCCTTTAATGGAGGGAACAACAAGCACCAAAGCGTGCTTTAACATGATCATCAACTAGGGGTTCAAGATATCATTACGCCCTTAGGTAGCCAAGTTGATTATGCCAAACCATGAGAACAATTGGATTATGATATCTTTGCATTTGTACAAGAGGTGATTTAATTGCTCGTATGATTGTATGATACAACCCATAAGAAAGAGCAAGCATTTTGAAATACATGCTTCTAGTATGGATTCAAAAGAAAATGCAAAGATATTATTTATCACAATTATTTGTGGTCTCAATAGGATATTCATTTTGACAAATATTTTTAATCTTAGCAAAAATCTTCTGGACTTGCTAAAATATAATGAATCCACAATTCGAAATTATGAGCCACAAGGTTATGTTATATTAGCTCTGCTGGAGCAAGTTAGATTAGTAAAATCAAATAGTTAGTACATATGCCTTGGGCCAAGTGTACGACAGGTACATACTTAATGTGCATTCAGACCACAAATGTTCATAGTGGTTTTGACTTCTCATATTTTTTCTCATTATTTCACCACTGATGGTGAGGATTATCAATCTTAGCATTGTTTGTGGGACATATTATTTCAACCAAGGTCATGACTATGACCAATTTAATATGTAGATATTACAGTTAGTACAAGAAGTGTAATATCAGTCACTTTGGAGAACACAACTATATTCACTCCGGGAAATATAGTTTCATCCGATGCAAGGAATATAATGTTATTTTCTTCAGGAAAATAAATATCATCCACTTCAAGGGATATCAATTCCATTCGCTTCAGAGAATTTAATTCCACTCACTTTAGAGAATTTTCAATTATATTCATTCAGGGAATTTCTATTTCATTCACTTCAAAGAATATAATTCTACCCACTTTAATTTCATTCACTTCAGAAAATGCAATTTTCAATTCACTTCGGGGAATCTAATTTCAATTCATATCGGAGAATTTTAATTCTATTCACTTCAGGAAATGGTATTAAGCCAACTGAAAATTTGGCTTTCTATAAATTCCAATGGGGTTTTCACTATAACAATGTAAATTTCAATCCTTCAAATATAAGATAATAAAAGAAAAATACTTCTATAAATGATATACATAGGGTATAATATTCATACCTCATCTAAAATAGCTTCAAAACTACGGCAATGTTTTCCTTTTCATATTCAAAGAGTAAGATTTGATTCCAACCATAACTTTTTACCAAGTAACTCAATGGTAGAGACTCGTGCTAATAACGTGTTGTAAACTAACTGCAAAAGATAACAATAGTATAGAGAGAGAACTGAAACTGTTATTGATTTGTGAATGATTTACATTTCAATTATATTTCTCTATTTATAGAGTTTCAGAAGCTAGTAGCTGATAACTGCAAGCTGCTTACACTGCTGCTTGTAAGCTGTTGATGACTGCAAGTTGCTTACACTGCTACTTGTAAGTTACTTAGTAGTTGATGACTGCAAGTTGCTTACGATACTGCTTGTAAGTTGTTTATATTGATAGTGAATATCCACCAATCGATATTTCATAATAAAGTGAAAGTTTTAAGGAACAATTGTTAATTCTATTTTTTTTTTTTTGGTCAGCATTGTCAATTCCATTTTTTTTAGTTAAGAGAAATTTAAAACAGTATAACGTAATTAGTGAAATTTAAACTCATAACTTCTTGTATATATAACGAGTTATATACTATTGGACCAAAATCTTAGTGACATTGTCAATTCCATTTTACAACAAAAAAAAAATTTCAATCAGTCCGAAATGACATTAGTCCGTGAAAAAGAAAGTAAATTTTACATGTGTATGAGATCCACTCTATATAAAAAGACTTTTATCAATTTAAACTGATTGAATAGCAACCCTTCAAATTAACGAAAATAAATTTCCAAGTCCCCCTAACAAATTTACTTTTTATACGTGTCAAGAGTAAAGGATATTGAAGAATTCATTGGTGATCTATTAACACTGTGCTTATCGTTTGTTGACATTGTTAGTGCGGCTTGGCTTATGCAGTGTCATAGTAAATGAAATCATACTCTTTTTTTTATTTTTTTAGCTTTTAACGAGAATCTTAACTTAAATAAAATTACTTAGATCCATTTCAAAATTTCATCTGTAGCATTTACTCCTATGTATACATTAAATTAGTCCAAAATAATAAAGTTGTTGATCTAGAATGGAAGATTTTTGTCATAACCAGTCTTCACCTAACTTTTAGAATTATTATATTCTCTTTTTTTTACTGTAATTTACACTTAATCTCATTTTTTTTCACACTCAATCTCGTTTCAATTGAAAAAAAATTAGATTTTCTTTTCCATTATCACCGAAATAAATGATTCGAACATAAATTTACAAAATGATTTTCGTCATTGGATGGGAATTTTTTTTTTTTTTTCAATATTGGATAGGAGCTCTCAAAGGTTAAGTAAACATAAAAGCAAGGGAAAGCTCTTGGGTTTGCTCCCGATGGACGGTGGCCACGTGCATGTGCGCACCGATGGACACTTTCGAGGCCACACACGGGTAACCGCCACACCAACACCACATGCATTGTTCCTCGATGATTTGCATTTCACCGACCGCCAACCAAGTAGGCGCGCAAGAACCACTTCCGCCATCACGCGCCCCACACTTCCCCCAACCCCCAACCACACCACCCCCCCCCCCCCCCCCCCCCCCACAACATTCCCCTTTTTTTTTTTTTCTAAATTGACACCTTTATTTAAATAGAACATTAATACTGTTTAGGTACAACTCTCACAAATAAATTGTACCCGTATATATGACAGAATGTGGGAAAATAATAAGTTAATATAATAATTTTTTTTAATAGTTATATTTTTAAATTAAATGAGATGATAATTTAATATAATATTAGAGTTCAAATTATTAAATACTTTTAGATTCAGGTCTCGTCGTCACTTGTTTAAAAATATTAAAAATGTCCATATACAAAACTCTGAAATAGACCGCTTGCACGTGTAGAAGCTTGTTAAAGTGGTACTTAATATGATATTCAAGTTAGGTTACCAAATAATTTTGAATCCAATTGCCCATATTCAAGGCTAAAAGACATATGTGGGCATGAATATATAAATATCATAATAAATTTTTTCTAATCGTTTAAATATTTACATTATGTAGTAATTTAATACAAGGCTTGTAACTCTTGTGTCGAGCGAGGTTGCTTGCTTGGCATAAACTGGATGGTCTTGGATGCTTTTCCGAACGAGAGAGAAAATTTCCTATTAGTGTGTACAGGTGAAAATGAGTATTAATTTATCATATTGTTGTGCTATTGTCAAACATTATCGTGGGTGAGTTGAATGCGTGCTTTTATATTACTCGTCGTCAATTAAGCATGATTGATGAACAGGGTTCTGTATATGCAGAGATTACTGAATGCCACACAGGCCACGTTGACATGAGAATATGCTCTAGCAAAAAAAACTCTTTTATGGATAAAAAGAAAATCATTATATTGAACTTTTTCTACTTTATGAATGTATTTTTTATCCCTCTCATATAATACGGATACACTTTAATTTTTTGAAATTTTAACTCCGCCCCTAAATACAGACTCGAGATTTATCTTTTATGTTTATGAGCTGAAGTGGTTTTGCAGGAGAGACGTGTGTAAACTTGCGGGGAGTATATTGAATGAGGTCAAAGAGCTTGATATAGTACAGGATTTTGATTTGGAAGAGGCCAAACTGGAGGATGAACTGGCTAAAAGTTGCAGCATCCATTAGTGGTTTGGTACTTCCATGGCTTCCTTTATCGCAACCTCAACATGAAAATTCACATGGCCGTTGATGCTTTAATCACGTTCAGAAATGAGCTAGATTTTCTCTTAGTGTTTATTTGAGTGTGAATCATCGAGTAGTCACTAAATATGTAAAAAAAAAAATTAAAGTATTCACTAAACTTCTTATTATTTTAAATCGGTCATTAGTATATTTTTATCTCATTAATTAATCTATTCCATTTGGTTTAGTGAGTCACTAAATATGTATAAAAAAAAATTAAAGTATTCACTAAACTTCTTATTATTTTAAATCGGTCATTAGTATATTTTTATCTCATTAATTAATCTATTCCATTTGGTTTAGTGAGTCACTAAATATGTATAAAAAAAAATTAAAGTATTCACTAAACTTCTTATTATTTTAAATCGGTCATTAGTATATTTTTATCTCATTAATTAATCTATTCCATTTGGTTTAGTGAGTCACTAAATATGTAAAAAAAAAAATTAAAGTATTCACTAAACTTCTTATTATTTTAAATCGGTCATTAGTATATTTTTATCTCATTAATTAATCTATTCCATTTGGTTTAGTGAGTCACTAAATATGTAAAAAAAAAAATTAAAGTATTCACTAAACTTCTTATTATTTTAAATCGGTCATTAGTATATTTTTATCTCATTAATTAATCTATTCCATTTGGTTTAGTGATGAAGTTTAACAAAATCTTTGTGATGTACAGAGACAGATTTAGAATTTTTTGTTAGTAAAATTTGAATAATATATAATGAATTGGAAGTGTAATATTATTTTGACTTCTTTATTTATCAGAAGGTACAAAAATATAAGTTAGTTTTATGAAATAATTTAAGATGTGGATTACTGCACTCCAAAACCAGAGTCCTTATTTGACCTTCTTTTCTAATCAAACTGAACTTTTTGAAGGAAAAATTATTTGTATCCATTTTAGTTGAAAAAAACCTATTGATTGAATTAAAAATACTATGAAGTGAACATTTAATTTTTTTAAGAAAAAAGAAAACAAATTTTAACATTTTAGTTTGTCTAATATTGAATGGGGATTTAAAATGTTAGTGAAGGTTGCGATAAATTATTTCTACCTTGTTAGACCCCAAAAGTAAATTAATAAAGAGAAGAGAAGAAACAAGAAACAAGAACAGATTAGAGAAAAAGAAAAATAAAATGAAAGTCAAATTGGGAATGTTTTTATGTTCCTAAGACCAACTCCAATAGCTTCCCTATTTTTGTTCCTTACATGTAGAGAATTTGAATCATTTGTCTACATCTAGGGATTTTCTATTTTAGTTTCAGTCTAACAGCTTCCCTATATCTTATTTCATGGAATTCTTATTTCAGTTTCACTTCAACAGTTTTTCTATTTTAGAAATTCTCTATTTTTGTTTTATTCCAAAATCTCTCCTTATTTTAATTAAACATATTATTTTAATTTAAAATTTTATTATTAACCTTTGTTATTTATATTTGTTAATTGTTTATGTTATTTTTTTTAATTAAACATATTATTTTAATTCCCTAATTGGGTTTAAAGATACTTGTAGGGATATTTTCACCATCTCTACATGTAGAAATCTTGAAAGATCAATGTAAGGATCTCTACATGTAGAGATGATTATAGGGATGTTGTTCGAGATATTCATCTTCAAAAATATCTCTACATGTAGGGTAAATGTGGATGTAAGGAATGGGTTGGAGTTGGCCTAATGAAGGCTATAGGTCCAATTTAAAGCTAAATTAGCCCATGGCTTCCATGTTTAATTTTTTGGGTTTGCAAAGCCTTGTACATAAGGGGTTTATATTTTATTGAACTCTAGAATTCTATTTGGATAAAAACAAAGTTAAGCCTATCAAAACTATGTGATTTTAAATTAAGATAAAAAAATAAATGGGAGCTAAATTCTTTTTGGACCAAAGATACACATATAATTTGAATTACTTTGTGGGAATCTCCAATTTTCCCAACATAGATCCGTCCATGGTCATGTGCGTAGCAAAAATTATGTGGTTTTGTTGTATTTACCTACTATTTTGTTGTATTTATATACCTACTAAAGTTATCATGATGAGTTAATGAAACAAAAGAGTATATTAAGTGGACAATTTGGAACGTAAAAGAAATTTATTAAGCGACTTAAAACTTAGCAAGTGTTTAGTGACCTCTAATATACTTTATCCTTTATTTAATTTGTTTAAAAACATACAATTTGCTCAAAATCTATGTAGAGATTCCGAAAAGTGGAATCAACAGGAAAAAAAGGGAAGGCATTTGACATTTTACTATGTCCTTTAATTTGTAAAATATTCTACATGTAGAAAAAATACATGTAGTTTACTGATCCTACAGTTGATATCTCTTATTTTAACTTTGCTAATTTTTCTTCCTTTGTTGATTTTGAATGCGATTCTAGTTTGTAAAATTTTACAAAAACGGGTTCATCTTAAAAATAGTGGTGGGCTCTATCCATGTATCTAGCACGTCAACTCATTCTCTATTTGGTGGACATTTACGATTTTTAAGAAAAATCCTTACAAGAATTCCCATCCAGATAAACACCATGAATTTTCATTTTGACAAATCTGAATTGGTACCAATGGATGAATGCACTACTCGGGTAATATAAAACATTAATCGAATCAAATCAAACCTTAATAATTATGTGAAATTGATTATATAGATCTATCGATACCGCCCAAGGGCCATTTGCTCTGTGACATAATATATTACTTTCTACTCAACTTAAAAGACAAAAGATAACAGATTACAAAAGTGTCAATTATGACGACACAACTAAAGCAAAATTATTGGTCCTCTTCTCAGATGAGAAGATCTTTGTTCATGTTGGCAGCCAATTTTTTCATGGATTCAAATCTAGCTCCCTTCTCCGTGAACTTGGTTTTAGCATACAGGTTAAGATAATCCGCAAACCGAAACTGATTAGGATACAACAGCTTAGAAGCTGGAGAAATCATGGCATCACCAGCAGGGTTGTAGAAGGTGGCAATGGAGAGTCTGCTGCCATTTTTGCAAGCTTTGACACGATGCAATGCACTTTTATACAACCCCTTACTGATAATCTCCACCTGATCACCTGTGTTCACGAAGATTCTGTTGTTCTTCGATGGTGGAATCGGCAGCCATTGTCCATCTTTGAAGAACTCGAGACCAGGGACTTGGTTGTCTTGGAGCAATAGAATGATGCCACCAGCGTCTGTGTGCTCTCGCAGACCTCGAACGAGATCAGGGTGAGGACACTCTGGGTATATGGCTACCTTTGTTCCCACAGATGGACTTTTGCTGCTTCCTGAAAATGTTTCCTTTATGTGATTCTTATCTAAACCAAGATTCTCAGACATGTGTTTTGAAAGCTTTTCTGCTAGCTTTATCAGTTGATCAATGTATTCATCCACTGTTTCACTGCAATTATGATTAGTATGTTAGCTAACATCATGAAATGGTTTTGAGATTGAATTTAATAGTTAGTGTCTCATTTTGGGAAAATTGTTTTGGTAGTTTAGACTAACATTAGTCTCTCACATACTAGTGGGACTTATACATGTGGATTCCACTAATGTGAGACACTAATTGATCAAACTAGACTGACCAAGAATTTTCCTTAGTATTGACATAGTTTGATTGCCAGTGTTAAGAATTATTGTTTCATCTTAAAACTAATTGGTATTAAAAAAAGTAGTTCATGATCGTATAAGGTGGTCTAGAAATTTATTAATGTGGAAGAATTATATATATTCTAACACATTGAAGAGATAACTTTTTTAAGACTTGGATAGCAGTGCATGAGATCCTGGTCGAGACGTGGAACTTCATAATTCTTGACAGATATAGCAAGATTTAACTCTAATACTATGTTATAATTGATTTTGAAGGTCAATACTTTATGTTTGGATGACAAGGGAAACTTAATTGGCGGAACTCAATCACTAACTTGTAAAACCCCGAGTGTTGAGTCTCATCCCAAATATGCACCATGTGAGTGAGGAACATAACCTCAAAAGTAGGGAGGGGAATCAAACCCACGACCACTCGCAGACACTTCCCATTCCTGCCACTCGAGCTATGCCCTTGAAGGTTACTTAATAATACAAGTTGAAGAGGAATTTAGATGATACCGCAGATTTTTTGAGAGGCTTGTAAGTTCATTGATGTTGGAATTTGGACAATGCCAAATGAAGAAAGTGCTTTCCCAGTCAGTGTTGCCAACATTCTCTTTGTTCTCCAAGCTTCTTGCCTTCTCTGATTCATAAAAGCTCTTTTTCATGTTGTCTTCATAATGCTGCGTCACCAATTTCTTCACATTCTCCATCAACTCCTCATCAATTCCATGATTCTCAATCTGCACATTACGAAAAAAACAAGTATAGTATATTGAGTATACATACACAAAAAGCTTTGAGTCAGATAATGATATTGTTGGAAGAAAAAAAAAAGAGGAGAAAATATGGAGAGGAGATATATGTATGTAGAGATATTAGGAGCAACCACTAACCTGACTTTTGAAGAGAGGGAGAGATAATAATTACTTGGTGAAATTTCGGTATTAAGAAATATAATATAAGATTGTCTATTTATATGCTTGATAATTTGTTGGCCGAGAATAAGAATTAGATTAATTAATAATATAGTCTAATAAGGACTTGAATATTGCTCAAGTCTAAACTATTATCTAAGCTAGTGTAATAACCCAAGGAATTATATTAGAATCCTAAATATACTTTAGCAGATATCGTATATGATTACCATGAAAAATCCCCATTTCTCACAAGCCTGGTGGAGAAGTGCCATTGTTTCACTTCTCTTCTCACCATCAAACTCACTGAAATCAATCACAGGGATCTCCATCTTCTCTCTGTGTTTCTATACAAGGAAGATATCTAACATGATAGAGTATATATAGGCAAAGAAAAAGAACTAGTTGGATATTTATAGATATATTATATTAGAGGCAATTAGATTTCAAGAAATGGTAGTTTGCAGGAAAACCGTAACCTCATTTAAAGGAAATGTTGGATGCATTGGAAAAGTTAAATTAAAGGAATGGTAGATTGGTCCATGTTCAATTTATCATTGACCTTGTGATTGGACTATTTTTTATGTCATTTGAACAATCAATCAGCAGATCTCTGACTTACACATCAAGATTTGTTCCCTTCATTCTCCATAAAGAAGTTTCCTCATGGCATGCTACCTCTTTATAAATTCCTTCCATGTTACTTTCTTTTTCTTTAATGTTCTACTTTACTTTTTTAATGACGGGAAGCGCTTAGTTAACAATTCGAACTCACACTAGAGTCTAAATCATTTCACAGAGGTATAGTTCGAATTAGTTAAGTACAAGACTTGTGAGGCTGACCCCAAAGTCGGAGCAATTTATGGACTAACGAGGGTTGCAGCTCTCATTGACCTCAAGAACGACATTATTAAAGAATGAGTTGGGCCTGCATTTTTAAATTTGTGTATATCTTGTAGGTATTTAGGCTGAAAGTCAATTTAACAATTAACCCCATTGGAAAAAGTTTTCAACACACGAGTACTAAATTGTATGTTTTTAATCCCTATTAAACAATAATTTTAAATCCGCCCTTGACTATTCCCAAGTAAAACAACTTCTTAGCTGATTTAAAACCAAATCCATGAGCAAGTCTCCCACTTGTTCTCCAAGCACTCTATTACTAGGATGATTTGTTTGAATATTCTACTTGTCAACTAGTCTTTGTATACAATTTTCTTGCTATGAGAACTTTACTCTAATTGGTAGTTTCTTGCAGCGTATTGATTAGTCTATATTATAAACCAGGGGCAGTGCGGCATTCAATGGGGTGCCAATGCCATCAAACAGCAATAGTTGGGGGGAATGAAACCTCCACCAGTTTCCAATGGGCGGTTTTTGGCTGTGATTTCTAGAATTGCCATATATTATTGCTTGACTATTATTATTTTCATATTAGCTAATGCCATCACCTGTCATAATCTGGATTTGGAATTGAACAAATTGTGCTCAATGCTTAGTTATACGTTCCTTTCACTCCCATGGATATTTCATAATAGGACTAAACGAAGCTTATATATTTTTCCGTGTGCTTCATTGGTTTCGAAAGTTCTTGTCAGATGCACAAAAAGATTTATTGAAAAAAATTAAGAACGTTCAGAAAGATGTTCGGCTGTGACTGTAGAAGTACATATGCGTGCAAATTCCCCTTTATTAGAGTCGGATGTACAACCGTGATGTTTGTAAGAGTTTCTCAAGGTGTATAAACAATTTCAGTACTGGTTGTTGTTAAATATATGTCAGCAAAATCTTGATCGGTTTATTAGTTGGAGAGAAAATCAAATTTCATGGAGGAAGAAGTTTAGTTCTTTCAATTGTTCAATGTCAGAAAAAGAAAGGAAGAAGGATACTAGTTGTGCAAACACTGCGGACATTTCAAATTGAAAGTGGAATCATGAATTATTTATATGCATAATCACTAAATAAATGTGAAAGAACTACACACATAGATTGACAATTCATTCCAAAACTAGGTTGAAATGAAATTAGAGTATAAGACCGAACAAAAATAAATAAAAATAAAAATAGAGTATAATGTTCTTCTCACTATGTTAAAGCAAAATAAACATCTCTGGACAGAGAACCATCCGGGCAGGGTACACAGGTGTGTGTGTTATGGGTGTGGTAGGGAGGGAGGAGGCTACCGCTGAGTTATATCTCTTTTCTGCCCTCATCGAGAAATAGAACTGACTAATCCAATTTCAAGGGGTCAAGAAACTCAACGCCACTATTGTTGGTTTGTGGAGGGGGAATAAGTGCCCTTTTTACATCTACCATCCCATGAATATGGAAACTCAAAGCATGTAACAAAGTTGAGCATTAGTCTATAACATCAACAACTGCAAGCTAATACAGGAAGATAGTTGGAAGTGTTTGTGTATAGTCCTTACTGCTCCTTCACTTGCATATCTTCTTCATCAGATGATGGGTTATCAACCTCACAGTCACTACTCGAATCGCTGTTGCTAGATGCAGACTTTTCTCCTGCTAAATCGGAATCCTCATGGTGGCCATACTTGAGGAACTTTACCAGCTTTTTCTTTCCAACGTCTTTTGATTTCCGTTTTAGCCCTCCATTTTCAGCTGGCTGCATTGATTGGGCAGCAGCCATAAACGCAGCACTCATAGATGACGTCGTATTTTCATCTTCCTCATTTCCCTCCTCTTCTTCCCCCTTTTTGTCAATGTAAAAGAGGAGATCCGCATCTGAGTTCTTCCCATCTTCTTTATACACTGGTTGCTCGGGGTAATCAATTAAATTATCAAGTATCAATTTGGCACGGCTTTTTGACATGTCATCATCAAATATCCTTAACCCTCGATTCTCTAGATTAAGTATCCATCCTGAATGTTAGACAAACAACATGAGTACCAGAAATGAATATCTTCTACACCTCATAATCTATTATATATGTCGAAAGATATTAGATCACTTACTCAAAAACGCTTTTGGTGATGTTCCATTTGGAACATTGGCTTTCACATCAATCCCAATCTCACTTCTGACCCATTTGAGTAGTTGGGAAAGTAAAGCAGAATTAGAGAAGGCACTCGCATATGAGATAGCTTTTGTATGATGCTCACCAAGTTTTCTGCACCAAGAAACCGCCATGAGATTATGCTATGTGAATCTTAGTGATTCAATGGCATAATAATTGTTTTTACCTCAATGACTCTATTGCTTCGTGGACAACCATTAATCTTGACATGGCAATTCTTTTCCCATGCTTGGCAGGTAGATTAGCCAATCTCTCAGGAGTAAGGAACGCGTAGTCCACTAATATCACTGCATCATACAGAATTCTCCTCAAAAATATCTCAGCTTCAGGATCCTAAAGAGAGATTTGAAAATAAAGTAACACAAAGCCTCAAAATTCTTGGGTAATGATGACAAATTGAGACCAATGGCTAGTAATGGAATTGTTATGTAACGAAATAAAGCATGGAGAACTGGACTCCTTTAAAATCCAGCATCTGAGATTAACTTCTTTCACATTCTAGAACGCAGATGTCCTAATTCTGATAAAAATGGAAATTTACAAGTTTCTCATAGCATTCAACGATGGAAAAGCAAAACAAACAAAGTATGAAAGAAAAGTCACGAACCAATAGGGATGTTACAGGCAATGACGGCTCAAGCAACATCATCAAAAGAGTCCCAGTGGAGCACACTTGGGGAGAAAATAAGCATAGTTTCAATACATTACATATTTGATAAATGAAACTACACTACAATATTGACTCTGTAATTTACACGTAATACAAGGATGCAACACAGTGAACAACCAGAAACTCATAACTGAAAATCATAAACCATTCAACACAAAAACATTGCATAATTTACAACGTTATCAACTTCTTTAGCCATTAAAACTGAATTCGAACTCCAACTAAGCATTAACAGAAAAACTTACAGAAGAAGTAGGAATTCCCAAGCCCCGGAATGGAACCAACAATCCAGCCCCTCAACTCATTCTGCAACTCCTTTCTCGAATGTCCTTCACGCAATTCCACACACAACTTCAACAGAAACACCTCAGTGATCACGAAACCAGCTAGCTCGGTCAACTCACATCCTCCAACACTAAACCCTTCAACAAAATCACTACTCAAAAGTGGAAAAAACTTTTTCAATATCTCATTTTCCACCACTCTATCCCCAACCCAAATGCTAACTAAATCCCCCAAAGGCCTAATTAAGTTTCGCTCAAAACCATCAAAATTACCATCTAACCCCTCACAACACACATTAACATACCCAAGAATTGAACCAACTAAACCTTTAATCTCTCTTCTCACTTTCTTTTCTCTCTTCAACCCCAACTCAACACCCTTCAAATCCACAATAAACTTATGCAAATTATATATAACCGGCGCGATAAGCGCAATGCATTTTAAAGGATTGCACGAAGCCGAGCAAGAGATTATCAGCTGAAACAAGTCTTTTATAGCTGAAAATTGATCCAAAGATTCAATCTTTGGTGAATTGGGATCGAGATAAACTAAAGCTGAGTAAACCCAGACGGTTTCAAGAGATGGGTCGATTTTGGATTGCAGTAATTGGTGAAAAATTGAGGTGAAATTTTGGGAATTTTCACAATTTTTTTTGTTGTGTTTGAGTGAGTCAAGCAGGGGTTGGATTGATTGATTTAGGGTGAGTTCATAGTTTTGGCCTATGAAATTGGTGGAGTTTAGGGTTGAAGCCATGGCTATTAGGGTTTGAATTTTGGGTTAATTCGATAGTGTGATTGAAGAGTGTTAAAAACCCTAGTTTTTGGAGAATTAGGGTTTAGGAAGCTGGGAGGTGTTAGCGTGCCCTGTGGTCTATGGTGTTATATTTTTACTCAAGGGGCTATTTGTCTTTCCGCCTAAAACCCTGTAAAAAATATCAAGGTGCCATTTACGATGTTTTAATTTCAATAAGTGTTTACGGTAGGGATGATAGAAAGTCGGTTAATCACAAAAAAATGAAATAATTATAATTAATTGTAATTATTTAGCATAATTTATAATTAAAATTCGAAGGATTTAATATTCATTGACCATAATTGTTACTGTCAAATACTCAAATTCGAAAAAACTGCATGTACCTGTAACTTTTTACTTTGGAAAAAAATAAAAATAGTTTATAAAGAATACCAACCTAAATAAAATTAAAAAAATAAATTTAGATGTTGAAAAAGCCCAAAAATGAAATGAATCAAAAGATCATATACAATAAGATGATAAAATCTAAACTATATTACATCATCTCAATATATAAATTGCATACACTTTGAAAAAGTAATATTAGGTTAATAAATATAGGCTTTAAGTGTTTTTAAATATTTATTTATTCAGCTAATATAGAATAACGGAATTTTGAATTTTTATTTTCTTTAACATTTAATATTAAACTTATCAAATTATTCGTCGGTTACATCTTGTAAGAACCAACCCGAATATATTTCTATATCAATGTCATTTTAAGTACTCGTTGATTTCGAATTTAAACCCTACTCACTATCATCTCTATGTTTTCCATAGATGTTCGATAAGCTTGGATTGATCCAAAAGTCTTGAGAAAAAGGAAAATTGTTTTCCTAAAATATAAAGAAAAATTGATGAGTGGTTCATAAAGTTTTTTTTTGCTAAATCTTTATATGAGAAAATATTGTTTTAATCTTTTTTTTCTTATACATGGGTGATCCTTAATAAAGAGTGGTGTTATGATTTTTTTCTTTTTCTTTTCATTCTTTATGTAATAATGAATACTAATCTAACGTTGCAAGCTTATACTTGTTAGGCAACCAACTTTGCCAAGTATATAATTGACCCGTGATGCTAAAGGGATATAGATAGTAGCATTCATGTTTATGACTCAAGAGTTGAATAGAATAATTAAATAACGATGTGTTGTAATTAAAAGTTCTGAATTTGAACTATAATTAAGTCATCCCTTTTGATAAAATTGTAGAGAATAATTTATTTGGATTTTTTAACTTATGCATAAATTACTTTCTAGTCCTCTAATTAAAAAAAACTTTTTTTTAGGTCTATCTATCAATTACTTTTGATAAAAAAAATAAAAAAAATATGTTTTACCTATTTTATCCTTGGACCATAATTCTCTCTCCTACATAGCATTAATTTCAGTCGACTTCTCTCTTATTTTGACCGTTAATAGCAACGATAAAAGCTTACATGCAACATTAAACACTATTTTGGTAGCAACAATGAGCAAAAAATCACCAACATCTTGAAAATTCAGCAAAAAAAATAAAAAAAAAATAACCAAAATATACCTGTCCAAACTCCAAACAAAATTTAACTCTAGAGCTAAATTAACTAATTATTTAGCTCCCAATTATAATTTTCTTATTTGTAATTTTCTTTGTTGATTACAAAAAAATTATTTGTTGATTACAAAAAAAATACTAATTTTAGTTAATTTAGCTCCCGAGTATAATTTTTATTTTTTTTTATTTTACGTCTTAGATTAAAAATAAAAAAATAGTTAATTTAACTTCCAGTTATAAATTTAATTTTTTATTTTTTTTATTCTTTTAATATAAAATATAGAATTTGCTTGAATATGCATACAAGCTTTTATCATTACTATCAACAGTCAAAATAGAAGAGAAGTCAACTAAAATTAATGTCATGTAAAAAAGAGAATTATGATCCAAGGATAAAATAGACAAAACTTATTTTTTTTCACTTTTTCCGTCAAAAGTAATTGACAAATGGACCTAAAGAGAAAAAAAATTTAATTGGGAGACCAAAAGGTAATTTATGCATAAGTTGAAAGACCCAAAAGAATTATTCTCTAAAATTGTACTAACTAAAATTCTACTAAACGTATTAACATTACAAGGGAATATCACTAGGTCTTTCCAAACGTATTAACCTTTCAGACCCCAATTAATAGCAGGAATCTAATTGAGAGGATGATAAAGAAAGGGTGGGAAAATGAAATAGTCATGGACACACCGCACCATATAGCAAAACCATGCTGCAATAGTGATTTGAGACTGGAGATACTTCAGAATCAAACATAATATCACCTCACACGTTCAGCAAGGTGAACAGAAGACATGCTACATTTTGATATCAGAAAATTGCTGCATTCTCTAAAGGAAGAAAAAGATTAAATAACACGGCCGCTTCCTTGGCATCTGTGAAACAATTGCTCCTATCTTCACAAGGTTTGGGAAAGGATAATAAGTGAATAGACGATGAAAATCTTCGAACTCGCACCAGCAAAAAGATCACCTCATTCGATAATATTGGGTTCTTGAGACCACACAGCGTCTACCATTTAATGAGTACTTCAGCATAATATCGATATCACGAGGATTTTTCTTGTTCCGTGCCACAGTCATGCTCCCAGTTACAGACTCCCCTTGGCAAATGGTCAGCACGTCTTCTAGGTAGATAACTGTTTGCTTCCAGTGAGTGGCACGTGACTTTGGCCCTGCGTATTGAATACTTGTCAGGAGCAGACTAAGCTCAATAACAAAAGACCTCTGTTTGTCACATTGTATTAAGGCTGAAACATTAGACCAAGAGAAAAAATTCTCCGATATCATAAAGAAAGTTAGAACGGGCAAGGCCCCATTGAAACAGAAAGGTGAGATAAGGCTTGGTTTGATTAATAATATCATTCTCTAGTTCCATACAGAATTGTGACTTGGGATTATTTATATGACATTAGATTAACCACATTTCATCCAGAGACGTGAGACCAACATATTGATTAACAAGAACAAATAGTTTATTTGATCTGTGATTATTGTGGCAACTAATCGAAGACACAAATGAACTTTTCTCAATCAAAACTCAAACATTCTGCAGGGCAGAACAAAGTGAAAGTACTAAATCAACCTGTTGAGAAGCCCATCGATTTATGACACTTCGTGAAAGAAACATCAAAGTATGCCACAAGAGCATGGATGTAATCATCACGTTCTGCCACAAGCTTGAAAGGAGCAGTGAAGGAAGTATCCCCAGCAGTCATCTTGGAGATATCCATGGTCTGTAAAAGGAGAAAGATGATTTATCAGTCGCACACTCAAAAAGTACATATGCACATTCTACAACAGGTTACACATAGAATTATCAGATCAGACAGCATCTATCACCTTAAGTAATTGACAGTTTGTAACAATCTGTTTCGGATTAACTATGTCAACCAGAGGTTCCATTATTGATTGTTTCCTGATGCAGCTCATGTCAAAGCCGTATACATTGTTCCAAACTGCAGTTGAAGGAATACCAACATTAATAAATTAAAGCAACTCAAAGCTGCAAACTGAGCCCCATCAATGATAGCAACTGAGGCCAGTCAAATGAACCTGAACACACCCATGCATACGAATGTAAGACTTAATCTAGTGCAATCCGTATACGAGGTCAATAAGCTCACATTCAATCTTGTCTTCCTTGTAATCAGCATCTTCAATCGCTGTCAAATAGAGAGAAGCTTTATCTGGCAAAACAAGTCCACCCTCAACCTGCAAAGAGAGCAAGTAATAATAGTACCATACCAGAAAGCAATATGGGGTAGCCAGAAGATACTAATAAGTTTCAAGGAGCATATACTGAAACATCCGGAGAGCAACCTACAAGCCATTTGTCACGAGCATAAAGTACTGTATTTAACATGTTTTCATTCAACAGAAAATATCCCATCCACTCGGAAATTATTATGTCCACTTGAGCAACTGGAAGCTCAATTTCTTCAACCTTTCCCTTGAGAACAGTTACGACTGAAACAAGTAAATATGAAAAGAATCAGCAAGGCCATATAAAACCCAAAGATCAAATAAATTCTAAAAACTGATCTAAAAAACTATGAATCTCACCATCTGAAAACCCATTTAATTTTACAATCTCTTGTGCCGTGTCAGCCATGCTGGAGCACTCGATCTGAAATTGGCAAGTTGTATAATTAATTACTACAGCTAATTAGTAGTTCAATCTCTACTACAATAATCAATATTAAGCCCATGAGAAAAAAGAAAAAAAAGAAAAAAAGCAAAATAAGAAGGGAAACACGTGCAACTATTATGAAAAATAAAACTGAAGGTTATGACCTCTAATTTTGAATATCAATGTTTCAGAAAATATGAGTTGCCATCAAAATTTTTCTTGAATGTAGCATAAACAACTCTAGATATTTCATTGGCAGCGTACATAACATAGCAAGTGAAATCTTTAGCACATACCAAGAATAAGACATGCAATGCCTTTCCACGTCTGTTGGAAATACAATGAAAACTAGCATATGAACAAGCAGTTGTAATGGAAGCAGAGGAGACTCCGGTAAAAGCTTAATGAGAAAACACCAGATTTTCTTTTGCCCTTTTTCCCTTTCTTCTTATTATTTTTTCCCCTGTTGTAGAGAAAAGGGGGATGGTAGCACCTGAATACAATTTCCTCGAATGCAGTGTTCTCCTTGAATGAAATCATTAACCATTATCTACAAATCTCTTAAGAATGTCATTTCTTTCAAGGAACTCTTTGTTTGAATCTAACTGATGAAATGGACCACCGACACTATGTAATAGAGAAGACAACAAAACTATCAGAATCTGTAAATCTAAGCTTTGTGGAAGGGGATTCACAATTATCATTTTGGTAGAAAACTCCACCCATGACTAAAAACAACGCAAGAAAAGAAAAAAAAGATGTTTTTAATCTAATCTTATGTCACGAAAGGACACGAGAACAAGCAAAAGGACAAGTGCATACCGCATAAACATGTTTTGCCCCAACTTTTGCACAAAAGAGTGACAAAATTCCTGTTCCAGCACCCACATCAAGGACTACCTTATCTTTGAAAAGAAAGGAGTTCTTATAGATAACATTTTGATAACTTTTAGTTCTCACTACATCCTTCAGCATTTCCTGCAACACAAAGAAAGATGAGACATACAACAATACTTTGGAAAGAATCATAAAGCAAGAGCCTTCATAAGTATAATGTATCTCTACAGTCATGAAATAATTAGTTATTCTATCGCCTAGAAACTAATATGTTGCTATTTGTTTTTTGAATTATTAGCACTTGCCTTATTGATTTTGAATTATTACCACTTGCAATGAAATGAAAATAAAAGGAATCAATTGCCCATCAAGTACCAACAAAAATGTTTGAATTAGTTACGTGTAAGTTGTCATCATATATTCTTGTTAACTAGTTAATAGACAAAACAAGACTCAATTAATGGATGTCCATGAAGCTGAAAATAATAAGAAGTACATGAACATTAATAAAAACCACATTATTACAGACCGACTTAAGAAAGAAAATAACAAGAAAAAACAAAAAGATAATGAGAGAAAGTGAATTTGATCAAAAGAGTCAAACCCAAACTGCTTAAATCCCACTCCTTGTACTTACTTCATGAATGCCTGCAAACACAAAATGCAACCATTTATTAGTGCCCGATCTAAACAAGAGCATTTAACCAAAGAAAAACAACTAAGAACAAAATAAGTGAGATTCAAAATTAGCATCAGAACAAGCACTATCATGAATCCAAATTAATATGTAACATCAAAAATATAATTTTGTTCTCAAATCAAGCAGTAAATTAAGCCAAACTTAATACTTCTATACATGTTTTTATTCGACAAGTAAAAAAATGCAAAAGATAATATTTTTCTACTACACAAATGAAATTAAGCAAAATATCAGCAAAAAGTACTAAACTTTAGTAGTATATTTTTCCTATTCAAACAGAACATTAACAAAATATCAGCTAACCCTCATTATAGTTTCACTTAATTTACCTCTTATTTAATCACACACACTATAAAGCCCATTTCAATAGTGAAAATTTCAAAGAATTTATATTCAAACACTAAAAAAAAGGGAAAAAATAATACATAAAAATGTCACGCCCGATGTCCAGAATCCCTAGTGTCATAAGGTTATTATCTTGACCCTCAAAATACACCGACACAGAATAGTTAACCCGTTATACTAAGTTCACAACAATCACTTATATTCTAATGTAAGGCATACATTTAAGAAAAAAAAAAAGGTAATATTTTTCTAAGCCAAAGTAGAAAATAATCGAACTATCTGCAAAAGAAAAAGCATATAATTTTACACCTTGTTTTTTTTTTTGCAATAAACAAAAATTATTAAAAAAATAATATTACCGAAGTGAGAGTAGGAATCGAAATAATAATCGGCGCTGGTCTTGTCGCCGCCAATGGACGAAAAATCGGGTTCGAGTTCGGGTTCGGGCCCGGGCTCGCACATAGAGGAGTGTTCGTCGAGCTCAAGGTTGGATGTCTCTTCAAGGTCATCATCGTCTTCGTATTGGAATCTGATCTTCGTTGGCTTTTGGTCTGCAAAGCTGCTGTTGTCGATTTCCATTATCGGCAAGGAAGATATTTTTGCTCACTTTCTCTTTTAAATGTGTTTTTGGGGTTTTGGCTAATGGGGGCTCCAATTTGTTACAGGGTTTAAAGGCGGGGGTTATTAATAATACAAAAATTATTACGATTTGATTCGTTAATTTTGACGAAAATTACGATTTGATTCTCTAACTTTTTTTTTTTTTTTTCATTTGATTCTCTAACTTCAGAAATGAGAATTTTAGTAAAATAACTAAGTACAGTAACATACAGTTAATCTTTTAACATTTTTAGTCTATTTCCCAGTCGTAATTAGTCGTTTATAAATTTGACAGTAACTTATTTTGTAAATTTTAAAAACTAAAATGTAACTTATTTTGTAAATTTTAAAAACTAAAATGCACATTTAAAATAAGAGACAAATAGTCATTTTTCCAATTATTAGTTGATTTCAAATTATTTTTGGTTTTAATATAAAATATAGGAGAAATATTCTTTTAAAAAAATGTTATTTTTTAAGGATTATAAACGTTTATTACACGATAATGTGGTAAAGAATAATGTGAAGTTTTCAAGAATCCCACATAAATGTTTGGTGAATTATAGACTTATAGTTGATGAATGGCCAAAAAAATAAAAAATTATATTCGATAGCGTAGTGAGAATAAGATTGGACAATTATAAATAAGAAAGTTTGTATATAAGATTAGATACAAGTTATTAGATAATCCAGGTTAACTATTTTGATTAATTGATATTAAACTCGAAATAGATATTTTTTAATGAGACTCTCATCATGTCACAGCAAAAAATATATATATTTGGATATTGAGTTAATTGTACGGTCAGTCTCAAGTTACCATATATTTTAATTAATCTTCATCGTTCTGAAACATTCAAAATAATTCCTCATGTTTAGGGAGAATAGCATGAATAGTCTCTATTATTTTTAAAAAATTTAATTTAGTCTCTACTATTTTTAAATGTTCAAAAAAATCCCTAATATTTTTTAAAAGATTCAGTTTAATCTCCATTATTTTAAAATATTCAAAAAGATCCTCAATATTTCTCAAAATGTTCAAAAAAATTCCTAATATTTTTCAAAAGACTCAAACTGATCATCACTATCAAAATAACCATTAACTTTGACAGAATAATAACCACGTGCATGTCACATGACCCGTCTTTAAAGGACAATTTTGATAAAAGAAATAATTTTTTTAAAATTTGAATCACGTGACCATTACAGATTATAAATTCTTCTTGAAATTTCTATTCTAACAAACCAAATTTTATGAAATTTGAACAATAATTGAAGGAGTTACGAATTTTTAAAGATTATGCATAATCTGAAATCTTTTTTTCGCATGACATAAGAAAAAAGATAACCCATACAACGTTGTTTTACATATTAATAGCAAACCAATTAAATTCTATCACGTGTCAAACTATATTATGAAAGACAGTCAGTCAAAATTAATGATTATTTTGATAGTGAAGACCATTTTGAGTCTCTTGAAAAGTATTGAGAACCTTTTTGAACTTTTTAAAACAATAAGGACTAACCGAATATTTTAAAAAACATTAAGAACATTTTAAAACAATTGAGACTAAACTGAATATTTTAAAAAATATTAAAGACATTTTTAAATTTTTTAAAACAATAGACTAAACTGATTTTTTTGAAAACAATAGAAACTATTCATAATATAGTCAAGTTAATCACTCCCGTTAAATATCTAACAGAAAGCCTATAAAATGATCTAACTAGCCTTATACAAATATCAAAATTACCATTTTGTCCACCATCCAACCATGCCTCACGCCACGAGACCCACGCCACGCCACGCCGTGCCGTCCAACCTCCACCCACAAGAACCTTGCCACCACCCTAACTGCACGCCCCCCCACCCCCAACCAGTCGCAACCCCACCCAGTGTTGCAATTGTGTATGCGGGGTGAATGTGTATTTTTGATGGTGGAGAAAGAAGAAGATGATGAACACCAAATAGAAGAGTGACTCCAAAAACAACCAACAAAAGACAAAACATCTTTCTGCAAAATGACTTCATAAAAGTGAACTGCATGACATCGGAAGAGAGACTAAATCATGAGAGTAGATAGTTTGCAAGCAGAATTTAAGCATCCTTATATATATTCTTTTTATTTTCTGAAAGTCGTGGATATCCGGACTTTGCCGACTAATCCTAACTGCTCCTGAAGTCAAGCATCCTTATATTCTCTGGGATTGAACACTGATACATTAACTTCTACCATTTTCAAACGGAACAGTAGTCTTTTTGATCGGCCAAGGTGCCCCTGCCATTACAGCCTCGATATCTTGTATCTTCCTTGGACACTTGGTCATGTTCACACAACCATTGGAGGTAACATACTGCACAGAACACAGCAGAACAGTATTTCACTATACGATAAACAACATCTTGTAAGTATTTCTATTGAGGCAAACATGAACGATGTAAGAAGTTTCAGACATAAAATAAAAATATGGAAATGCATATAAATCTACTATTTCGTAAATCCTTAAAAAAAGGTAATACCCATTCTGATCCGAATCAAAACAATCACTTCCAAACTGAAGTTGTTTATCCTACAAGAACGTTGAGAATCTCGCAAATTTCTTCTCAGACAGGAGAAAGTGTACAATTATATTTCAGAAGTAAAAACTCACTCCTTAACCCCACATACATCAATACGTAAATGTGGGAGTGTCTTCCAAAATAAATTACTCTGTAACTGTTTCAGCATTCAGAAATCAGGATAAATCATCGAATGCAGAAATTTTCTCCATTCTTCTTCTTTTTCTCTAACTGATTCTTTTTTCCCGAACCTTATATAGACATTACGTGCACAATAAATCACACTGTTCAAATATGTCATGATTATGAGAGCATAAACTTTATCTGAACAGTCATATATAGAGAGAAGGGGAAGAGAGAAAGAGTCAACAGGCATTACAAAGCAACGTAAGCTGGCAACTGGAAAAAGGTGAGTAAGAAAGCAAAGATGACGAGGTGAAGACGGGAAAAGATAGGATTCAAAGAAGAAGGGTGTGTTGGTCAACATAAGATGCAGTGCTTAGACGCCATGACCTTGAAAAGGGGTCTTTTCTTGCCATTTAGAAATTGGAGATGCCATAAACATAGGTTGAAGTATGAAGGATACTCGTATAACAGAAAGTGCCTAAGCCCAAGAAGTCAACAAAAGCCCAAAATAAAGTCAATGATGGCATAACATTAAAAAGAATGAAGTTATAGAGTTGAGGACAAAAGGTTGCAAGTACTAATTAGCATTGGTGCTATATCCAGGGAACTGCAAGATTTTATTCCCCGGTGAGTTTGTCCGCAAACAAATAGCTTTCAAGTACGCGTATAAGACAAATACTTTGCAAGTAAGAACTAGCTCATATATAGTCTCCTTATCAGGATAGATCATTGAAACAAGAGGCACAGTGATGGACGCAAGAGTAAGCATATAATACGTGTCTAGATATCCAAATGACATGGATGCAGCAAATGGCATACCACATCACTTTCAATTCGGACCCCGCCAAAACCTCTAAATCTGCTGATCTCCTCACGATTGAAAAACTTTGATGTTCTTGGATTTTCCATGGCAGGCAACAATAAAGCATCAACGAAGTAACATCCAGGCTCCACTGTTATCACCTGCAATGTAACCTTCCAAACTCAAAAACATGTTCCACATCTCATATGCACATTTTGGTGAGAGCTTAGAAATTAAAGAATGGAAAACGTAAGCAACTGAATCAAATTATTGACAGATATGAAGAAGTGTGGCCCTCAAAATAAGTTAATAACCCCTGGGACCACAATAAAGAAAGATATGTTAATACATATATACATAATGCATGCATACACGTGCATGTGCGTGTGTTCGCATGTTGCAACAACTGTTGAGACCTATTTCAATTAAAAAGCTACCACCAGATGGAAAGCTGACATGATAAGAATTACTCGGTTTATGTGCTTGATAATATCGTGCAAAAATAAGTTTTTAAGTTTCCCTTAGAAACTATAGGCAGTATAAAAATTGTAGTCTACAAGGGATAATTCAAATGCAATATAAAAATAATAATCTATAAGGAATAGTCAAGGATAAGTGACCTACTTCACAAGAGAAGACGACCAATAAAAAACAAAGTTTCATTAACACAGAGAGTTTTAAGACAAAGATATGAATTTTCTTGAAAAGAAAATAGCCTCATAAATTTTCATTAACAGAACATATTTTAAGACAGAATATAAAATTGTCTTGAACAGAGAATAGACTCCACAGACCATTCCCTCCAAAAGTTTTCTACTCGTGCGCAGAGACCTCAATCCAGGTTCTTTTGGTCGCTCAGCCCCCTGAAATCAGGGAAATTGTACTTCAATTACATGCCAGAGAATATTGATAAAGTGCACATAAAGATCTATTATTATCGAAACAACCTTTAAGTAACCCCCTGGATCATGAGTATCAATTCCCAATAAATGACCAAGGCCATGAGGCATGAAAGCAGCACCCAACCGCTCAACAGTCATGGTATCAACATCACTGAAGTGAAAAGGTCACAAAGTATAATTACCATTGACTATTCAAGCTATAGTGGTAAAGTTGCATGCGAAGAAGCACATCAATCAAGATAATGTAACATACCCGACAAGAAGGCGCCCCTTCTTCAAGGACTCGAGAATAACCTTTTCTGCCAACCTGAAAATCAGGGAGCAATTTGGATCAAATGGAATGAATGGATGTGCAAGACAATATTTGCCCTCAACAACATGTAAAGGTGAAAGTAGTGTTACTATCTTCATCTGTTTACAAACAATTGTGGATTTAAATTTCGATTGCAAATTTACAACTGAAGATAAGAATTAGGTTCATTTATGCTTCATTAACAGAACATGCACAATGTTCCATGTTCAACACTATAATTGACACCACAGCTACAAGATGCATTAAGCATGGCTCAACATGAAGCTTCTGCATGCTTATATATATTCTAGAGTGACTACTATTGTTATCAAATAAAGACCAGTCTGCAAAAATACATTAACTGAAATACATGTGCAGAGAACTCAGCTTCCTATTGGTTCATTCCAAGAGCTGACTTTCCTCAGCTTATTTTCTGCAGTAAATAGTTACTTTAAGAAAGATTCATGTTCCTCTGCTTTCTGCAATTGGCAGACAATTTTGGTTGCTCATTCTGTATTTACCTCCAGCATCCTACAAATTGCTCGTCATATCATAGTTAATTATCATAATTAAAGCAACAACATCTATTTTTCTATGAGACGTCTCTATAGTGAATATCACTTTTGTACTTAATACTTGAAAAAGTATTTGTCAGGACCAGAACTCCTCAAGTCATTGCCTTTCTTTGCTGAATATTTTCAAATTCAGCATGTTCTGCCATTAGCATACAATTTTGGTTGCTGATTCAATGTTTACATCCACAATTGCAAAGTCAAATTTTTTTCGTATCACAAGTATCAGCTAAAACAAGCAACATTACTTTTTTCCCCCTTGACGGCATTTTTATAGTTGAAAATTTATTTCCGAAATAATATTAGATTAGTCTATGCCAGAATCAGCACAGAAAGGAAAACTACTACTGAATTATATTCTTCCTTTGAACATTCTCAAGAACAAGTCTTACTTGTGCATATCAACCCAGCTCACTCCAGGTCTCATGGTAGATATGACAGCATCATGAGCGTCAAGGACAGCCTGCAAATATGGCAATTAGGAACACATACACCTTCAGTCCCAAATAAAATTCCTTGTAGATAAAAGCAAAAGAATTGTTACATATGGTAACAAGGCCCTTAAAGGCGTTCAGGTTTGAGTTTGCAGCAAATCACTACACCCAGTTGAGCTGGTTCATTAAGTGGCGAGTTCTCTTATAGCGTCATTTTGCAGGAGACCCAGAATGGCCCAGTGAAGCCAGCTGGACACCATGACAACTAAGTGACCTTGTCATGTCTCAACCCTCCCCAGGTAGGGCACAGAAAACCAGGTAAAAGCTTTATCAAACAGAGAGGATGGAAAAAGCCAGATCAAGACATTTCAGCTTCTACAGATTGTTTAAATTTTCTTTTCATGATTGACCCACATTTGATATATCTTGACAGTACAAACAATTCAGTGACAAGAATGTAAAGATAATGGGCATTCAATTGTGAGTAATAAAAAGTTAATACTCCACCAATTTTCTGTTTCTTTTTCTATGACAAGCAACTAAGATTTTTTTGTGCTGTATTTCCATGTGTAAACAAATTTAACATACAGCTAAAAAAACATAAAAAGGAGAAGCTTCAGTGAGTTGAGCTAATATAAGTTTAGTCAATTATTTTGGTGCACAAGAGACCCAAAATGAAAAAAGAGAAGGCCTCAGAGTATTTGATTATCAACGTCAATGTACTCGATTAATCACTACATAGAAATAATCTACAATTTTAGGCCTTCCAAGACCCTGACATGCAGGGACCCTGATGCACCAGAGTTCTCCGTTATTATTAAACTATATTCAACTTGTTAACCAATCGTTTTGTAAATTGTTATATTTCCAAGTAGAGGAATTTAATCAGATCCACCCACCCCACACAAAAAACTTATTTGCCTTGGCTTAACATTTTAACGGAGCCTTATTAACATGACTAAATTCATATTCCTGTTTAGAGTGGGGACCAAGATGGGGCCAATGGGGGGCCAACTGAGCTGGCATCAGAACAATTTATATATGGACAGATACTACTTTTTAAGGTCAAGCATGTTATTAATGGAGACAGAAATTACTGGTGGAGACAATAAACAAATAAATAAACGCCTCTCTAATACCTTAAACTTTTAGTTGAGGTTGTCACTTTAACATTGTATCAAAGTCTAATTATAAAAAATTCTTACCTTTAAGTCTCTCTGTAGTATCATTTTAAAAAATATATTTCCATGTGCAAGACTTGATCAAAAGGACTTTCTTGCATGTGAGGGGGCATGTTGGAGACAATAAATAAATATATACCTCTCTATGGCTTAGGCTCTGTTTGGCCTACCTTTTAGACACTCAAATGCGTTTCTTGTGAGTTTAGAAGTTCAAGCTAACTTGATTGGCCCATGTTTGAAAGTGCTTTTAGGTAAAAGTTGAAACTAAAAAAAGCTATAAAAAAATAATAAGCTCAAAATTGGAGCTTTTCAAAAAAAGCTTTTGTGAAACTATTTTTACATAATGCGGAAAGTTGTTTTTTTTTTTTCCCCTCAAATATACCATTCCATATTTTTTAAAGTCCAACATTGTCCTCAAAACTTCTAAAAGCTCAACATTGCCAAACGTAGGCCAAACAGTCAACGGATTTTGTTCAACAACACTTTTAACCAAAGCTCTACAACTTAAAAGCTAAAATTTAATAGTTCGGCAAAATAGAGCCTTAAGCTTTTATGTGTACATTTCTTTAACAATTACATAGGTGTTCATTTCAGATATGTGTACATTAATTTGGGAAGCCTAAATACAAAAGAAGACCTTTTTAAAAAAAAAATTAAATAAATAAAAATATATATATATATATATATATATGATAATTTATCCAGTTAAAGAAACAGTTATTAACCTAGCCCCTGCTGACATGGTCTTTTTGCCTAATTGATCTCGGTCAATTTTACTGATTATGATTTTTAAAGTAGTGTCAGTGTGATGTAGCTCAGTCTGAGAATGCCCAAATCATGCCTCATTCATCTTTTCCCATTTCAGTTTTAGTATGATGTTCCAAAATGCACCATGTTAGAATGTTATATCTAAACATGGTAGGTTTTGGTTCCCCTGGGTAAGATGTTAAGACGTCTATAGCCGATACGCTTTCTTACTTGATTTAGTTGCCCTTGCAACAATTGTCAGCTGATCATAAAGCATCAATGTCAAGTGAAGAGTTCAAATCAACCTTAAATAACAATTGATCTGTAGTTTTATTGTTTCCAAAACTAAAAGACTTACATTATATATCAAGCATTGATCACCTGTAAATTTTCCATTTGCCTGCACACACAAATAGATATCCATTTAAAAGCAATTATCTCTAGGAAAGAAGATGAAGACAATGAAGCTGGAATACATATCGATGAGACCTCAGCATTAAAAGGAAACACTGACAAAGTACACACACCAAAAACAAAATTAACAAATGAAGAAAAGTCATACAATAATCTCGAGTAGGAGAAAAATTGAAAAACTTCAACAACTAATGAAAACTGTATCAATCGTCAACCAAAAAGTTAAAAGTGAAAGAAAGAAACAAACAATTCACTATCATAACCTTCAGGACTAATTCAGAAGTTTCATAGAGGGCCTTGTAATCCATTGTGTGTCAAGATACTTTCCAACCAAATATTGGATATAAGAATAAGTGCTTGCAGGATGCAAAGCGATATTTCCCCAGAACATGCCACTTTAATCTTTAACACGTTAAAAGTTACCCTCCCTAAAATACGACATTTGTTTTCTTGAGAACTTATGGAAAGGTAGAATGTCACCATCTCTTTCAACTCAGAGAAAGACAAGGACATTGTAAATGCAAAAATCTAAAGCATATATGAATTCTTTGGTACATTGATAAGAACACAGAGAATTGAAAATTCAATTTATTTTGATAATGTGCAGAATCCAGGGAGAAAACACTTTCCATAACCTTGTTGTGTGAAGTTACGAGAATAGACACACATCCCAATATTCTTTGTGTGAGTGCTTTGCATAAGCTCCAAGCATTAGACTATGAATTCGTATATGGCCTATGCAAAAGCACCTATAAATGTATGAAAAAACATCTATACTCACAGGAAAGGAGCAAGTTATGTCAGAACCATAAAAATGGTATTCAGCTCCCATATCAAGTAATGCCATATCTCCGTCTTGCAGAGTCTGCAAAAAAGAAGAATGAGAAGCAATAAAAAACCATGTCTCCCACTCGGGAGTAGACCAGTCAAAAACTTGAATAGTGAATACTCAACCAGGAAAACAGAGACCAGCCCAAAGAGGCTAAATTACCCTAATTTGTTACTCATAGCTTATATCAAAGAATTAAGTAAGTACAATGTCTAATGAAAAGATCATTCATGCACTCAAAAGACTAAAGATAAAGAGATTTCTCACAAGGAAAGTATTCTTTTTCTTTTCTTTTTTTATGGTCATCACAAAGACAGTACTTTAACAAACAAGAAAAGTTTAAATAGATAGATCATTCACGAACAATGTACAAATCCACATGATTATCTTATTTTATGAAGCAAATAGAGAGAAAAGCCTTCAGACTAACGTACTTTGTCATTTGGGGCTGCCGCGTGACCATAGTGGAGAACAGAACTGCAACATGACAGACAGAGAAGCTAATGTAACTTTTGCCAGAAAGTCCATCTGGTTAGTTATATACTTTGAAACAGAGCTCTGAAGCCTGTGAGATAAATTTCCAGAGCTATCTTTTCACAACAAACTGCAATATTTGCATTCTATCCCTCTAACCTAAACCAAATACTGGAATATGTTCCCTTCCAGGATCGCATTTATCTTTTATTTTCCCTCAACAATCAATGACATAATGTGTAAATTCATTTCCCTCAACATTTATGTACTTTTCCTTTTAGTCTCAGGCTGATGGTCATGGTTTCCACCCTTCCCTGTTATTAGCATGTTAACTTGAGGATTCCACTTTTTAAATTGATTGCAGAACCCGCACTGCAAAAGGAGAGGTGGGTCAAGAAAGAAGAAAGGAATACTCACCTATTATTACCTGTAGCACATACACATGTGTATGAACAGTGCCTACAACCACCATACATGTAGGTATGGTGAAGAAACATGCTTTCCAACTGATACTCTTTCATGCCCACTTTCGTTCTTCTCATAACCTATTCAAGACACAATTGCAGGTTATCATATAAGTGAACTTGTGGTCCTGGACCAACAAGAAGCCTATGTAACGCAACTTTAGTCAATTAGATATAAAAGGCTAAGATATACCACCAAAAGATAAATTCATAGTTTAATTTTGATTTAAAATTAAAAGAAGAACAAACAAAAAAATTCACATAAAAACATGAAGGACAAAATGTTGAGACAAGAAGTATTTGTAAGCAAAGCATACATGTGTTGAAAATATGTGTTGACAGAAAAAGTTGAACATTATCAACTAGTGAAAGATACTAAAGCAAAAAAAACGACCAAAATAGTTAATGTACATCTACAGGAGTTAACTAAGGATGAAGATGCATTTCTGTCTACGTACAATCTCTACAAGTTCAGAAAAAGCAATGACAAAAGATTGATACAATAATCTATACCTAGGCCGTTATAACTTTAGAATGCAAGATGAATCTTTTGATGTACTGACAAAGAATGGAATGCAGAATCCAATGATTGAAAATCTTAAAAATGTTGTTTACCAAGATTTCAGGAACTAATAGGCATACAACCTCACAGAAGAAACCGCATAAAACTAAAATGTCCCATGAAAGAGTTAAAGAATTCTGACCTCAACATGTGCTTCAGAGCTTATATCATTGGCATACTGGATGAGAGCAACCTCCAGATCTGACTTTAATACCCGGCATTCAGTCAAAATAGGATGCAAGGTATCTAGATCTGTCTCAAACTCCTCAATTCCCTACTCAAACAAACATAAAAACTATATTCAAAGGAAGAAACGTTTATTTCTTTGCAGGACATAAGAGGGAAGCCCTCGAAGAAACTCAAAACCAGTACACGTAACATGATACTTGACAAGGCAAATATATAGAACACGAGTGATATATACAACAGCCACCATTTCTCAGATTCCATCATCAGAGTGTGATGATTAGAAAAAAATCAGTAACAATGCTCTGACCCACAACATTAGAATAGATTAATAAGATTGATTATCAAGATCAGATGAGTGACAAAGTCTATATCCAGTCAAAGCTGCTTAAAAACCACCTCTGTCCTCCTAAATTTAGCGAGGATCCATCCATGTGACCATCGATCTTGACCAAATGGAGAATATGCCATATATAATATTCAGTGTTCAGTAACTGGTATATGACAAATAAGTTGTAAGATGATAGGCATTTCCCTAAACTATTTATCAACTCGTATGTGCTTCTAGCAAATACAGTTGAATAAATCATGTCTGCAATATAGTTTTACAGAATCTCTACTTTACTTATACTATAATGCCCTCTATTCTTCCTTTATATATCAAGTCCCTTCGATATTTCAATTTAGTGCCAATTTCTTACATTGGGAAAATACAACACATTTAATTTCATGAAAAATGAACACACACATAGATAGAGAGAAAGAAATAAAAACCTTAAATTCTGCTGGCTTGGAGAAGTTGTTGCTATCAGTGTTTAACCCATGCAAAAGGTATAATAAGGGCTTTCCTGTCCCTTTGTAATGATCATGCAACACTTTTGTAATCTCATCCGTATAGTAGGCCTTGTCAACCATGTATGCTTCCTGTGAAAGGGCATTAAGATCAAGTGATTCATATTCAATACATCCCAATAAATCACTAAATCTTTGAGTTAAAAATCACCTTGAAGTAGGTCAATGGTTTTATTTCACCCAGCCAAATCGCATATTCAGCAGGTAATCTGGGAACAAATAGTACAGATTCCCCCGTTGCTATATCCTTAAACCAAAGAAATGATATTTAAGGTCAATTTCAAAATTTAAAAACAATACAAAAATGCTTGAAATATCTAGTTTCCTTAACTGATGTCAGTAGCAATGATATTATGCATGATAACAACATTGTCAATTGAAAAATCACATCCATATGAGGAGATATTTATGAAAACATGTTGGACACAACTTCCTAAAAGTTAAAAGATACTGTAAGAATCTTTTTGGGGTGTGCCCCGGGGGGGAGGGGAGTGGCTGTTCTTAGAGCTCACTAAAAAATCTCAGGGGAAAAGGAAACTTCGTAAATCTTTCTTGGATATGCCTCAAATTCTAAGCTCCCTGTATTTGTGATATAACCATGTGAGCAATTTATGATAATATTTCTATCAGTATGGACCAAGTTTTTCTGTTTTTGTATTTAGCAAAAAAAAGAAAAAAGAAAAAAAAAAGGTTTTCTGTTTTTGAGCTTCATATAATGCACAATTTCCTCAGTTTTCTATAAGAGAGAGGAGGATGGAGCTTTCACAGTAGCAGCCTCTTTTCTCCCTCAGTGATATATGTTCTCCATCCCATTGTTAATGACACCATTTCCATTTATTTGAGATATCTCGAATTTGAGTCATATTTCAAAAATCAAGTTACACTTTCATATGAGATTCCAATTTGTCTCTGTTGTTATTTGAATCGGGAGAGAGTTAGTCTATCCTAAAAAATTTGAAACTTGAGAACAATTGGGAAAGTGAAAGATTTAGATTCCAAATGGAGGAAAAAAAAGAAGAAGTTGAATTTCCCACAAGTGAATCTGATTTTAGGACGAAATGAGTACTAAGTATTAGAATATTTTCAATATAAAGTTCAAACGCTGGGGAAGGTGAACTTACAATAGCTCCATAGAACCCTGGCTCACGTACACCATATAAGTAAGCAAAATAACTTTCCTGTCTGTAGATCAAGCAAAGCCACCAATGGTTAGTTGATCGATTCTCTACCTCAACTCCAGACACAATTGTAGCAATTACTGAAATACTACTCACACTCAAAATTAAATCGCGCCAATACTCACATCTTATATGCTTAAAGTCACTTACACATGCTATCAATTAAATCAGACATCACATTTTGAGAACTCTTCATTTACAGCTATTGACTTATGAGTAATTGAGCCGTAGTCACTGCATTATAATAGAAAACCATAATCTTTACCAAATCACACTACAGTCATACAACCAAACAAACTGAAGACAAGGGATGAAGCACACTTTTCCTTATTTTCACAAGTTAGCTTTAGTTAACAAACTAACAATCAACCTCGGAAGCACTAAAATCATTCAACATCTAACCAAAGGAATTATACTAAATACTAAAACAGCATTTGAATACCAAAGTACCAAACCTCTATATCCCAAACCATTGGAGGTTCATAGTAAAGACATTATGATAATGAACTTCAAGAACTAATTTTCGACACAATAATATGTACCTAACTAACTTACTTTAAAAAAAAAGTAAACAAAGATAAAGGTAGAAAACATAAGGCCTAAAGAATGTTTTGACTATGAATTCATTCCTTAATTCGGCAAAAAAAATAAAAAATCATTTCCTTTCTCTGCTTCATGTTTACTAATTCGTTTCAATCAACTTGTTAAAAAAAAAAAAATCCTAATGAATTAAGAGCCAAATTCGTACATTATACAAATTCATATATGTATACATAAAATTATTTGATTCATCATTTATATTCATGAATCATTCATTACAACCATCATTATCATTCTATATAGAAATCTATATTATTTACTAAAAAAAAACAATAAATCCAAAAAATATACGTGTGTGAGATATATGTAAACAAACACCTAGCAGTGATCAAAGCACCTGAAGAGTTCGGTATGATCGGTGCAATGACGAGTTTGCTCCTCGCCGCCCTAATTATCAATTACACGTTAAATTAGCAACTAAAATGAAGAATCAAATACACACACACATATACATATATATGCATGTATACGTATAAAAGTACATATACCTGAAGAAAAACGAAGCCATGGAGAGGGCGAGAGGAGAGAGAGAGGTGATCGCGAAGAGATTTGACAAGTTTCTCCCTGTTGACAGCGTGGAGCTGCATAGGCACCACCTGTGGTGACAGTGAAGAAGCCATTCGCTTCGCTGCGTTCCAACTTTACCGTCTATTGTGTGTATGTATCGTGCTCCTAATTGATAAATTACAATATTTTCTTTTCTGTTGCATTTTCTTTCCAATAATATGTTTTTTTTTTTTTTTTTGTTATAACGGAGATAGAAGTTGGGGTTCGAATTGGAATCCTCAACTTGACTATTACATTATAGGTTTAACTGTTAATAATACATTTACTATCAAGTGCAATCTCATTATTTAAAAATATCACGTAGCAAAAATTAATCTAATTGATGCGGGATATTAGATAGCTAATTTACAAATAAACTATTCACACAACATGACTTTGAAATAAAATTAGTTATACAGTTAGTAGATTGTTTGACTAAGTTAAACTTTACTTACAACACGAGTTATAAGGTATAAAGTATATCATGCACGATAAAATAAATTTGGCAATGAATGTAATCACATCTATTTGATATTATGTAATTAGAGGATATAATTGGACAAGTACTGATCTATTTTATCTATTACATTAAACTATTTTACAAGCAAAAAATCTATTTTCAAGAGAATTAATAAATTTATTAATTTACATCCCAAATTATCAAATTTATCCAAAAGTTCAGGCAATTATTATAATCAAACTCAAAGTGGAGGTTTCTCTTCATAATTTAGTCCTAAATTACTAATTAGTTTGGTTTCAAAGAGAATTTCAGTTGTTTTGTATATATACGAGTTAAGACGCTCGAAAAATCAAACCCAACAAAACTTAATCAGTGACCATAGTTCTTTAACTTGAGAACTCTACCTCTTTCTCCCCCTTAGCTTTCTTTAGGTTAGATGTATTTAAGTTTTGACTCGTGGCAACGCCCTCTCCTAGTCTCCAAAAACCCCATCATTTGGTGGACATTTTTAAGGGTGGGTTGGGAGCTTTGGAGACTATAAGTAGTTTTGTTGATAGGTTTGTCGTTTAGCTTCAACTATGTTATTTTTCCCCAAATTGAATGTCTGTTTCTCAAATGAGACTTTTCAATACTTTTAATGGTAGATAAGACTTGAGTTAACACTACTATACCGAACTCCGGGATTGGCTGAGCTCAAACTTTATTTATTTTAATGAATGTTCTTTTCATTCAAAAGGTCAAAAAATACATCAAAAGCTGTGGCCTGCCCAAGACCATGCCATTCCGCAGAATTCCTAGTACAAAAGATCCTGCAATTTTCCAGTAACATTATCGTTATGCGTAGCAAGTTCTCTTGCATCATATTACACTCGCACATGAATTATTGAAAATACTGAAATACATTTGACTCATTGTTTCTCCACTTGTTCTTTCATAGCCTCACTAATACTTTCAGCTGGTGGCAGTGTCTGTGATAAAAAAACAATAGTAACAACATCAGAAAACTTGAGTTATAAGAAAACAAAAGACGAAGGAACCAACAAAAAAATAAAGAAAAGATGAGCAATTTAGAATAGGAAGACGTGTAGTTACGAGACAGTAAGCATCATAAAATTACGGATGAATTTGATAGGCATTGAAACACACAATTTGACACTTATATACTAATAACTTTTTTTTTTATCGAGAATTAAATTGATTTTTTAGATTAAAAATACGTATACTTTAAAAAGAAATTGGGAGCCCCGACCTAGTCATTATGATATGCCTCCGCCTATGTGTGAAATCCACTTTCTATTGCCATTTCTTTTGAGCATTTTATCAAACAGATTACATACTATGAGAAAAATCAAGAAGGATATAAGCAACCCAGAGCATTTCAGCTAATAATTTCGTAATAAAATAGTGAAATCCTATTAGAAAACTTTCTAGCAGCTGAAAACGCAACAGTTAATATGTTTCTTTTTTTTTTTTTTTTGGGTGTACCAGATCAGGCTTGAAGATGTTGTGGACAATGGAGGCGCCGGTGAGGAGCGAAACAATGACAACGACGCACGACAAGGCCAACGACGGAGTGCCTGTCGGTGGCTTCCCTCCGCCGAATTTCCGGTTCATGGTTGGTTGATCTTCCTCCACTAAAGTAACATCTTCTTCATGTGCAAGTTTAAAACTCTTCACATGCTGGCCACAGCAGCTTGTCCCCTATTAAATATATGGGAAAACGTCCTATTAGATATATGAGAAAACTAGGAGTTGTAGGGAGAGAGGTAGAAAGACCAGTTTGAGAATTTGCAACTAAATGTCCAACCAAAGTAAAAGGATAGTCACAAGCATTATGTCCCAATGTAAGCAAACATCAAAACATGAGAACACATAAAACCAATGTCATTTCTACCAACACATAAAACCAATGTCATTTCTACAATTATGCCCACCAGAAGAGAATTAAGAATATTCAAACTATTATTTGGCATGAGGAATTTCCGATTTTCATCTGTGGCAACAATCGTGGCTCTCGACAGGAATGAATTGTATCACATGATCCATATAACCGACCCCACTTAATGGGACAAAGCTTTGTTTGGTTTGATTTGGTTTGGTTATCTATGGCAACAATGGTATTGACATTTTATATAAGGACTAAGACTCATAGGTTTTGAACATTAGATTAATTTTGACCCAAACAAAAAAACACATTAGATTAATTGGACAACCTAGATTGTGGGGCAAGTGCTTGGATCTCACCAAATTAAGAGTGTGATGAGGCATTCAAACTTCTTCAACATTTTAAAATTTTTGTATACCAAACATTTTCAAAAAAGAGTTATTCTATATTGTGTGTTTACCAAATATAGTACCTAATTACAAGGAATGACTCATTATTTTAGAGTTATATAAAATTTAGTACAATGTTAACAACAAATAGGATAAACAAAACACGAAATCCAACTTAAAGCAATCCAAATATCACATAATGACATCAATTATTTTCATTTAATAGTTTGGAGGATATATATTGTTCTAAGTGTTAAATTGCATGTAAAATCCGTGAAAACTCATAATTATGATGAAAAATGAAGAATATTTTTACTTTAGGGAAAATAAGACCATATCTTTTCCTCATTATAAAAGAGAGACTAAAAGAAAGTAAATGCATGGAGAAATGCATGACATTAATTTTGCAATGTAATCTAAAAGAAATAAAAATTATTTGCCCACAATGCTAACGATGGCAAGAGATAGCTATAATAGAAAAAAAACCCTTAACCAAGTAGTTACAATAATATGTCCCTAAGTACTATTTGGTGGCAAAATCCACCCTCTCAAACCTTTTGCGTTGACACTCACAATGACACAAAATGAAAGTTTGTGGATTTATGTCCTTTTTCCCACGTTCCTAAATAGAGTTATCGAAAATGAACAAGAAGTATTCACAAGAATTTGAAATATTGTTATTAGAATAAAAAGGATAAAATAAAATTAATCACGTCCATGGCATCACACATTATAATTAGTGGACGAGCAGTGGAAAAATAATTGTTTTTATGAGTGAAGATGGGAAAATCTTCTTATTAAGTAAGACATCCAACTTTTAAAACATACTTGGACACCACAACCCAAACAAGGAGCCCAAGGTTATAGCCCAGCATTAAAGCCCAAGAGACATAAAGCCCTCAACCGGACACCAAGTCAGCGCCAGCGGTGGTCATAGGCACTAAAGATATTCATTAAAATAATGAATTCTGTCTTGATGTAAATAATAAAAGTAATTATGAAAGAAGATGTAACTTAAGGAGTAAACTCAAAAATTACGTAAATATTTACAAGGTATTGTTAAATGAGCAATTGTGCACAAAATTCATGTTATACGTGTAATTCAATAACAGGCCAAAATCATTTCGGATCTAATATGAAAAAAAATTGTATTTCACAGAACTATTAATGTGTGTGTGTATATATATATATATATAATACATATAAATTCAGCTTAATCCAAAATTAAAGGATTAAAAACTAAATTAACAAAACAATTATAAACGCAATTACCTCAATAAAAAATCAGAAAATAATTTACAACGAAATTATATTTGAAATGGAGAACAGCTGACCTGTAAAAACCAACGGATTTGAGGTTACTTGTCGAAATCACGGCTTTTTTTTAGCCTGAAATTGTGAAAAGATCTAAGAAGCGAAAACGAATGAATTTTTATTTTTATATTTTTATCCTCGACAAAAATGCTCCCAAAGTGCATTCCAAAGGATGAAATAGCAATTCATAGATAGAGCCTATATTTTGAATACTTTATTTTTGTGAATAAACTGAACTTACCTCCCTTCTCTACTAACTTTAGTGAAGATTTTAGATGAACTATACTTGGTCTGAACAAAAGAGAATGAAAAAGGGAAATAAAGAAAGAAGAACAAAAGAAAAAGCCAATTTATGGCATTACACCCTTGGTGCAGTAACTTTACTCATCCTACGAAAAATATTATGAAGAGAACTATATGATTTCATAGTTGGCCTTAAATTAGTTCAAACACTTCAAAATTAATTTTTGGAGCACACTTCTGAAACCTAACTAATAGTTTTCAATTTTCAGAGTCTTGCAGAGCTGTGATGCAAAATTCTGCATCAGACAAATACAACTTCTTATGAATTTTTAGGCAACTCTAAAAAAATGGAATTTTTAGGAAATTCTACAAAGTTCAAACTGAAACCAGGCACAAGGTCACCACCAAGCACTCTTGCAACTTCAGTTACAAAAAGTCCAGATCTAAACAACAAAAATTATACGGGGAAATATCTTCTCTTCTTCTTTTTACAGGTGTAGCCTATTGGATCCCTAGCTTTATTTGCAGGCACAAACATTGAAAGATTATTAAAATTAGAGCCGCCACCGTCGCCGCCGCCGCCGCCACCACCACCACCACAAACACTCTTCACACACCACCACACACAGAGCGTCATGTATATATACACACACATGCACAAAGCTTACTTTATGTATCAAAATTGATGAAAACCAAAAAAAAAAAGATAGTACTTACTGTGCTGATAAAGATTCGAGAGAAAAAGGGAGGTATACCGAGAAAAGTTTGGTTGTCAATGTGAGAGAGCAAACGTGAGGAAAGACCAACTGAACATAAAAAATATATTTTTTGTCAGATTCATTGGCGGTTGAGATTTTTTTATTATAAGGACGTGGATAAATTTAGGTCGTTGGATGGGTAGAGGATGTCAGATTCTACTAAGGTTATTATTTTCTTAAAACAAAACATATAAAATACTTAGCACATAGTACAAGCATTGGATGAGCTACAAATATGCATGTGGACACTTTTGACCTTACATATTCTTTTATTATATAACTAGTTGTGGCTATTGTGCAAATGTACGGGCTAAGCCCAATGAAATTATATTAAGTTATATATATATGGTGAGTTACACAAATATTAAAAATTTAATGCAATTGTTGGAAACTTTACAATTGTGCAAAAAGATGTTTGACTACAATGAGATAATGTACAATATCAATTAGGAAATATTTGTAGAACTAACTGTTATTTGTGAATTAAAGGAGATAACGCATACAATAGCAATTAGGGAATACTGGTACAACTAATGCAATTACATATTGTAATAGTTTCTTAAGTACAAAGAAGTGGTGAGTAACATTAGTTAACAAATATATTCTTACAAGAGAGAGTACGAAAATCATCCTTACAACAAGTGGCCATTAGCAAAAAAGTAGGTTCGATTTTATTTGCACTTTTTGATTTAGAACCTGAGACTAAATAAAAATGAAGAGGATTTTTTCATAAATGAGAAATAAGAGTAGGCGATTTCTTAAGACAAAAAGCAAAGAGAGATTTATATATCATCTCCAAAACATGAAGAACATTGCTATTGAACTTGCGCTTGTTTCCTTTTTGTATTCTGTTGCAAATAAAGTTCATGTTTTTTTCTATAGATAGCGAGGCATATCTTTCTCGTCATCTTTTGTTAATCTTATTTTTTTCCTCGCGTTACAATTCAAAATATCGTTTCTTCTTAGGTTGTGAGTAAGTTATAAATTTTTTTTTTATCAGTGTTCATTGTGATTATTCTTTCAACAAAAATAGAGAACCACGAATTATGAACACATCAGAATAATAGCTAGCATATTTGGAAACAACATCAAATTAAACAGTATAACAAATTTATATTAATATTGATATTGATGTACAAAAGAAAAAGATGCATGAAAAAATAAAACTGTTCTACCTATATAACGGATTCACCAATAACAAAAGAAGATATATATAGCAAAAGAAGAAGCAAAATTAAACAATATAAGGAATTTACTTATAGTAAAAATAAATAATCACAAGATAAAGCTTTTGTATCAAAATACTTACCTTGTTTCTCTTACGATCAAGACACTCTAGAGCTGAACGTAGTTTAGCTACTTGTACAAAGTCTTTGGCCACGTCAGTTACCAAGCTACTTGATATATTCTAATGACATTTCAGTATAAAAGTTAGAAATATGTCCTTGTGGCATTTTAGCATAGAAGTGGGAAATATGACAATAATTACATGAAATAGTTCCAGCAGCAAGCAATAAACATCATAAAAATACTAATTACATATCCCAGAAATAATCAACAATTCATATTAATGTAATAATGATTATATATTGCCATCAGCAAATTAAAGATAGCAGTGTAATAATAAGCAACCATTAGTTATATTTCATATTTGTTTCTGAAGCAAAGATATGTATGATTGTTGCCTAATCTTAAGCATCAAGGCTTCATAAATGTCTTGATACACAAGTTAAGACACATTTGCAACAACTTAAATCAAGAATCGAACAATGCTTAAAAGACTTAACAATAGATCATAGGTAGAAAAAATGATTACGCCAAATAGTGTCAAGAAATTAAAAAAAAAAAAGAAAAAGGATAGGTAATCTTTTGCCCATTGTACAATGTCTTGAGAAAGGACGTATTATCTGTTAATGATGGGGTTGTTGGTAAAAATCCTTAATAACATAGTGAAGTTGGTGGTGGTTACGGAAGCTAGCCTTAAGTGGGGATCATAGCTGGATTTTTCCTAGATTATCTTGTAGTATTCAAATATATCCAAATCACTAAGGCCAATGATTAATAAGTAGATATCGGACACGAACAGTTTCCATCCGAATCCAGGCATTAGCTTAAGATTTACTATGAGCACATAAAATTCAATCACAAAACATGAAATTATTCAAAACAAGCTGCCCAAAATCCAAGCTCTTCACCACAGCACAGCACTTTCAGCTCATAATTGGAATTATGTAAAGATCTATACATTAAGACCTCAATTTCATGCCATCGAAGATGAAATGTTTTGTAAATTCGACTCAAATTGTCTTCACATAACATATTTTCTAACAACTAATCACCAATTAAACCCCCAAAATATTCCAAACAACTTATCAAAACCCAATCTTTCACCCAACCAACACATCAAGTTCTACAAACTTCCACAAACTCAACAACCCCAGATGGATTACATGGATCAAAAGTCAAAACTATCCAGATCCAAACTTTATTCATTTCCAACACACCTTATTAACAATACCCACAAATCATACATCAACAATTCAACATTATGCAATAAATTCAACAAATCTTCAAATTAAAATGTTTCTCAACTCAAAATATCAAATACATATGAATAAAAAAATAATTCTTCTTTTTTATGCCTAAAATAATAAAGCTTTTACCTTTAGAAAAAAGAGAGCTGAGAAAAAAGTTGTGAGGCTTCAGCTTATAGTTTTTAGTTTATGAACAGAGACAAAGGAGATGAGTTTTAATTATAGTAGAATACTGTAAAGGCTTATTTATTATCTTTTTTGTTATTGTTATTATTTTTTGTTTTTTCAATAGGCTTCGTTGATCCCTATGTGATGCGACTTCTATCACCTCGAGGTCAGACCACAGATCCTTCTTATGGAATATGTGATTGTCCAGTGGGTCACCAATTCAATTCGGGTTAGGCTGGTAGGCCAGATGTACTCTGAGTTGGATCTATACTCATATCAATTCCGATTTATGAATCTCTCACGTGATTAGTGAAGCATGCCAATAATAAAGCAAACAAAGGTTTTGTAACCCATATGTTAAGCTCTACCAATAATGTCACTTCGAATTGATAAGATAATTTCTCCATAATCTAATACAAGAAAACAGTTATGTTTCCTTAGCACTAACGCTCAAAATGGAAAACTTGCATGGGGTTGGATTTTGTCAATTTTTTAATTATCGTCTCTACTTTATTATAAAGCACCAAAAAAGTGGTAGAATATTTCCCTTTCATTATCTTTTGCCTTTAATAGGAACATCAAATGCCCACAATCATCGACGAAAAGAAGTGGTATCCTAGAATTTTGTAAACATGGAAATGTTGCTGCAACATACTCTTAGAAGGAATAAATTCTATATGAAATTTGCCTAGACCATTCATTGCACAGTAACTCTTCATAATTTGTACAATCATGTTACTAAAACATCTTACTAACACATTTGCTACAAAACAAAAATCCAAAGAAAAGAGAAAAAGACCAAAAAAGCAAACAAAAGCTAAAAAGGTAGCTCAAGGAGAAAAAAAAAACCAGTGGTCTCTATGTGTGCTCAAAGAGTGACAGCATACACACACACACACACACACACACACACACTATTCTAGCCTCGTTCAGTTACTGATCAGTGCTTATAGCGTCCAGCTCAAACTTTTTCATTCATTTCAATTTCTTCTTTCAGGTACACACAAATCTCTCCACCTCTTTATTTCTCTCTCTACAACATACACACACACTCACACACATATATATATATACACACACACCCAACACTCAATTCTCACATAGTACACACAGTAAACAACACACAGAACTCACTATCTCACTCCTTTTTCCTATCTCTAAAAAATTCCCTTTTCAATTCAGCTAAGAAAGATGAAAATGTGAACAAAATGCTTAGTCAATAAAAATCTAGGGTTTATATTTTTGTTCTTTAGGTTCAGATCTTGAAAAAAGGCATTTGCCGATCTAGGGTTAGTAACTCTGTCATATCTTCCAATTAAATCAAAACTTCTCCTTTAAATAATACTGCAAAGACCAAAACCAAAATCAAAAGTTTTAAAAAGGTAAAATTTCAAAGCTACAAACTTGTTTACCTCAAATCAAAGAACACAAACAATTCAAGCAACAGACCCGCGAATCCTTTGTGATACTGTGTGTTGTGACGAGGCGTAGGGTCCAGAGATTTAGATTCAAAAATTATTCTGCGTGAGTGTGTGTACGTAGAGAGGAGAAAGAAAGAGAGAGAGCTAAAGAAACTTCTGGAGAAACTTTTTGAAGCCCGATCGTGGGCTTGTGGGAAAGAAGATAAGAAAAAGTAAGGAAAACTTGTCAGATACCACTAAAGGGTATTATGGTCATAAAAATAAAAGTACAAAATTATTAAAATATGGTACAATCCTCTTAATGCATTCATGAACTATAAATATGCATGAGTATCCAACTTTGTCCAAAGGGTATTATGGTCTTAAAAATAAGAAGTACAATATTGTAGCACATAATACAAACATTCTAAAGCAGTAACGACCTACAAATATGCATGTTTCGATCCTTTCTTCAATCCTCAAAAATCAAAACTGAACGAAGCATAAAGTAATTGCTATAATATTTTCTTGTTCATTTTTGTAGGTGAAGAATTTAAGTACACAATACGGATCTTCATAAACCGAATAAAATTAAATACTAACCTCGTAGTATGCGGAAGAGTTTGCAAGAATTAACCACGTTCGTTCCACCGTTAAACAGTAGCGAATCGGAGTCCAAAATACATGTACGATCTTGGACTATATGGCCACAACTTAAGAGCCCTTTTGATTTAATTGTTTACACATAGTAAACTGGCAGAAAGAGTTTTGGGAGAGAGAAGAGTGAAGAAGACAGAAGACTTTTCTTCTATTATCTGATAACTAACGTACGTTCTCTTTTTACTTTTTGGATATAGTGGGAAGTTATTTATATAACTTCCCACAACTCCCTTTTGACCCATACTAAATGGGTCGGGTCAGGTCAACCCACATTGGGCCACCCAACCCTAATATCCAACATCTCCCACTCGCACAAAATGGGTAGACCTATATCCACCACTATCTTTCTCTACAACCTTGTCAGGAACCACCATCAAATTCATACGGGCAAATAAGTCGTGCGACCCGCGAGCACACAACAAGTGGAAGCTCAGACCATGCACTTGTTAAGGATGACATGGGAGCAACGGTCTTCAACGGAAGAAAAAATCTCGCTGTACCCTAGACCAATTTTAAGTTCACATCAGTCAACACACACCTTATCCCTCGTAGGCTATGTTTGACCTTTAAATCCCAAACATGTATTCTTAGTTATGTTCAATCACAAAGATTGTTCAATCACAAAGATTGTATAACTGGTCGACCAATGAACACATGTAGCGCTAGATATAAACAGTCTTCCCTTCGCTCAATATCCTTCTAAATCAAGTCAACTGCTTTCCAAGACATGTTCCATATGATCGAATCTAATGTGATCTTTAGGCAACATACCAAAGTAGCTAACATTGAACTTGACCTATTAGAATATGAGCGTAGGTCACTAAGGGTATCCTAAAGAAGCATTTATTGTTTCAAGGACTCACACAGTGGTGAAGTAGGGATTCATTCACCCACTTCCTTTTACGGTCGCAAAGCACACATGGTATGAAACATGTGTTACGGTGTGACTTCCCTTAAAAAGGGGCGTATGTCTTTACTTAAATCAAACACCGTACAGATCTTGATCTAGTTATCACTCATAAACTAACCTGAATCCTCGAACTTAATACACCTAGTAATCGAGGTTTCACGTCTGACTATAAACAAGTTATATGGACCGTGGGAATCCATATCAACCTCATGTCAGTTTTCTATTATAACATATACAAATAAGAGGTCTCATCTTAATATTGTCATAGAAACCAATTCTAAACCAATACTTAAGGCGACATATTTTATATGAGTATAGTATTTCCCGACGAATACTAACCAAATCATATCGTCTCATCTCTGCACGTTCCCACTGCGCCAGAGGCAATTGCTCGTGTGAGAGAGCCAATCTCATCAACTTGTCAACATACTTTTCGATGTCAATATGTGCTAGCATACTCATACTCGATTTCTTCCAAGCTTATCACAAAGATAAGGCACCAAGCAAACACATGAAGAAAATTTTGTTCACTATGAACTGGCATAAAACACTCACTAGTATGAGTACATTAGTAATTGCGCATTACTTTACTAGACATCAATATCAAAGCCTACGCAATGCTAGAGATTCTACTGCAACAAATGCATATCTCTGGAGATGGGCTTATGAAGGAGGTCACTGTCATCTCATACGTAGGTGAGTGATCCACAGTCGCTTCCTTTTATGACATAAAGTCATACTTAACGTCTATGTACCAGATCTTGTCATGAAATTTAGGATCCTTAGCATAGGCGACGGATAATTAGTGGACATAATAGATCGTCATTGCCCATCTAGCAACTGACTCATCTCAAGTCCATCATAATCTCTCGAGCCATACTGCCTTTTGCATAGTTACTGAGCATGTCACATAGCTCAATTTCAGAGTTCCACAATACTATGCATTTTTGCTTCTTGCTACTCCACAAATTAGTGCCAATAATCAGCAAGAAAGCATGTACGAAGAGGTATCTTATCGCTCATTTGGGTCACCACCCAAGTTAGCATATGTGGATATCTTCCCACAAAGATCAGCACTTCAACGACATAGGCAAAACTAAATTGCCCTTTAATACCTCACGATCCTTTTGACAATGATGCAATGAACTTATCAAAGCTTTGATTGATATCTCATGACAAGATCAAATATCTAATCACGTATACACCACAATATATACTAGGTCTCTATGGTGCTTGAATTGGAAACATTTTTATATAATCAATCTATTCTGGCATTTTGGGATATAATCATTTATCTTAGGCTTTCACCTCTAACTACAAGAGTATATAAAAGTTTGTAGACTTATATGTAGAGTCATCCAAGAACATTCTTGATTCATGACTCTTGCTACACAACAAGAATCTTTAGATCGACCCCTCTGGATCTTGACTCTAAACATATAAACTACTCTACCATTATCCTTCATTAGTAATCTTATGAAAAACTTATTTTCACAATCGCCCGACAATGAAACAAATTCACATTGATCACGAAACAAGTTCTAGTTGATCATACCGGTATTACTATTGCAAGTGAACATGATCCACAAACCGGTTAATGAAGCGAACTCACATTGATCGTGAAATAAAGTCATATATGAAACCAATTCATAGTGCTATATGAAACAAATTCATAGTGATCAACCGGTGTTTTATCTCCCACTTGGATCAGTGAACGGAAACAAGTTCTCCAGTCCTACTGAAAGATTGCGAGAAATAGGACCATTAGGAGTCTTCAATTCCAATAACTGAGTCTCCCACTAGGAAATTCTTTGTCCAAGAATGTTAAGTTTAGACACACTCCTACTATTTGTCCATCAATGAACATTCCCTTTTGAAGTGTTCAATGTATCAAATCGAAATGTTTCATATCCTTTCGGTTTCAGTTTCTCATGCTTATGAGAAATATTATGAACAAAGTAGCCAACTCCCAGAGTCATAAGTCATTGTGGACTGGTTCACTATTCATCCATGACTTATAGGGTCTTGAAGTGTCTAATTATAAGGGCACTTGGTTAAATATATGTATTAGAATTGCGTATTCTCAACACAAAATTGAGAAATTCATATGACACATCATATACAGAACCATATCCAATGAGGTTTTATTCCTTTTTCTACAACATCTCATAGTTGCAAAGTTCTAGGAATAGTTAGCTCTCGTGCTATACCTCTTTCATTATAAGACTTTGAACTAATCAAATAGATATACTTGATTACAGTCAGTTATCGATTTCATTTTCTGTCTCATGGATTCTCACAAGTTTAAAATTACTTACAAAGTAAATAAAAGCTTTGGACTTGTGAGAAAACATAAAGGACAAGCTTACAACTAATGAAATCGTTAGTAATGAAATATTAGGCCTTTTGCTATGCCCTAACATTCTTTGAACCAAGAAATTTCGGGATGAATTAATTGCGATGGAAAACTAGCTCACAAGCTTACATATTTATTGTGGTGTTATCGACTAGGCAAATTTCACACAGAGGCAGGTAGAATTGCGCTAATCACAGTCTCAAAAGACATTTTCTTGTGAGTCTGTTCATTATATTTCGACCAAGTATGCCTAGCTTGCTATGCTACAAATCTCAAAGATATAGCATAAATAACACAACGGTTTTGATGTTCAGCGCATAGAACAAGAAAACCATGTACAATGTAGCCAGATTTATGATGAGTTGTTCCTAACAATTCAACTGAGTACTTATAAAGTATAAGACCTAATCGTAAAGGGATTTGAATGTACAGACCAAGTTGACTTGAAAAACCAGAGCTTCTAGCACATTGTGGAAAAATATAGAGTTTGACCATCACATAATGGTACTTATCAAGTGTCAATGCTCTTGACTTAACTCTTGAGTTATTACAAAAATAACCATATTTTGATCTAAAATCAAATGGTATCCCACAAAAGCTCCTACGTTTTTAGTCATGAGGACAAACGTTTAATCTTCAACTTAGGGCAATCCTGAGCTTAGTGATCATTTTGTGACAATTGTAGCACATAACTATCACAATGTTAAATTGCAATTTTCACATATACGTCTGTCCTCTATGGTTTTCTCAGTGGTATTGCCCTTTTTTTTTTCTACTTGGACCCACATGATCCTTGTTTATTGGTCTTGGCTACATAAGCTTGACCAGCAGCCCTTCTGGCTAAAAGGCATTCTACACTACCTCCAATTGACGCTTAACGTTTGGAATATGTTAATATTTCCTTTTCGTGTCAAGATAACAATCATGTGCACTTAGCTCAGATGGTAAGGATATGATAACAACATACGTTTGTTGACCATCAATGAAAATGTGGCCAATTGCCTTCAATTCTCAAATTATGTTCGACATCTCAGAAATGCTATCACTCAGTAGCATTGAGACTTTTGCGGCATGTGTCAAACTCAATAGAAGCTGACTCAGCTTAAAAATGAAAATTCCACTGAACTTCTATTTCAAGCTTTCAAACATTCCCTCAGTATTAGGTTAAACTTTGTAGGCAGCAAATGAGATATAATGCACGGTGCTCTGCAACGCGATGCGAGCATTAACATTTTTCAGCCTGATAGGCCTATTACCTCCGATGCTAAGTAGTGTTACCACCCTAATGGTGCATCACAACATAACTCAGTGTTTCAAGCACCTATTTGTTGCACAAGGATATTCTGAACTTGATGATGCCACATTTGCAATCATCACCGTTCATTTTTCCTACAGCAATGATATTTTGCAGTTATCATAAAGAACCACAACATAGACATCTTTGATATTCGGTACTAGCACATTTAGATGTTTAATTCTACTTGAACAAGTTTTTAAATGTAATAAAGTGACATAAGATATAGTACCAACATATTGTAGTACAACCTACCAAATTCTATATTCAAATGTCACAATTATCACAATTTAATCCTATTCGAGTAGAAACGTTAGTTCCGTATATGAATTACATAAATTCACATGTGTAGGAACTAATAGTTCTAGATTAGAATCACATCAATCCCAATCTTAGAACTCCCACTCAAATAAAGAATTAATAAACTAATTATTAACATATGCAACATATGCTTATGATAACAACAAGAATTAGAAAAAATGTTTAACATATAAACAACTAATAGTGTTAGGCAAAAAGAACTACTCCTCAATGTTCTCCTTTCTTTTATAATTGTTGTGGACAACCAGAGTTGACACATTCAATTCTTTTAACACATATGGACCATGACAATTGGACATTTTGTCTCAAACTTATCGAGACTCAAAAGACACAAATTTGGTTCTACGTATGTTAGGAGGAAATGAGAGTACATTTAACACTACACATGAAATCACGTATGACTATCACATGCTCATAAAAAAAAAGTTATCCCATAAAACATTTAATATTACACATAATCATTAAATGTAAAACGATCTATAGGATAATTATTTTGGGCTTACAACAATGTGTGCTCATATGGTCAGTAATGTTGGAAATATTTATCGCAGTTTGTTTAACTCGCTCAATCCTCGAATGACCACTAAAGTCCTCGGGAAAATAAACGACTTTAGTACATAATGGTCCAATCAAGTAATTTCAAAAATTAATAGTGCACATAGCATCTATTAATATTATACACAACAAGTTGTATGATGAAATGACATAAATTTCATACTATGAAATGAAATTACAAAAAATTTCATGTCACTTGTTGCAAATATTCCAACGTAATTACACAAATTTTAGAATTTTGAATGAAATTACAAAAAATTCATGCCCCTAATCACAAATATTACAAGGAAATTACAAAAATTTTAGGCATTTATATGAAATTACAAAAATTTCATGCCTATATTGTAATAATTACAATTGAATCACAAAGAAATTTGGGCAATTAAATAAAAACACTCATGATTTCATGTCTAAATTGAAATTAAATTTAAATTATGTACTTACTCTGCGAGAAATAGGAGCCTAAAGCACAATTATCACAAAGATAATGACCCTTATTGAGAAGATTGGGGTCAAAACATAAATAATACAACGTTACGGGGTCAAATTGTAAATAATACAAAGTTATAGGGTTAAACCATAAATAATACAAAGTTATGGGGTAAACTACAAATAATACAAAGTTACGGGGTCAAATTGTAAATAATACAAAGTTATAGGGTTAAACCATAAATAATACAAAGTTATGGGGTAAACTACAAATAATACAAAGTTATAGGGTCAAACCATAAATAATACAAAGTTATGGGGTCAAAATGTAAATAATACAAAGTTATGAGGTCAAACTATAAATAATACAAAATTATAAGGTCAAAACATAATAACACAAAGTTATGTATTTATTTATTTATTTTTTTTATTAAAAAATAAAAAATAAAATTGCCAAGCCTAGCCGAGCCGAGCCATCACTGAGCCGAACCGAGCCGATACACAAGTCAAGCCATCAAGCTGAGATCACAAAGGGCTGCCACGTGGCCCTTTGAGGGCTTGTTGGTCAAATAATTAATTAAAAACTTATTTTAATTAATTAATCAATATTTTTTATAAAAAAATATATATATATATTATATTTGTGTGCCACGTGGCCTAACAAAAATGTGCCACGTGGCCCACTAAAAGGCAGGACGTGATCAATCACGTCACAAAGACGTGATCTGAATCACATCAAAAATTTTTACACAATTTTTTATTTATTTATTTATTAATTTTAGCCACTAAGGCATGTTCATGTGGAATCTCTCGATTGGGCCACGTGGCCCCCATGTCCAGACCATGCTCTGTATAGTTTTTACGTTTTCAACGCGCACACACTACACCAAGAACACACATTACACCAAAATTTTCCAGATTTTCGTAAAAATCTTCAAAACATTATATCTTTCGTGTTTCTTAGCCAAAATTAATGAATAATATATCTACGAAAAGCTCTCGACGAGCCCGTTCTAACAGTACCAAATACACAATTTTTGGAGCATGTTACAAGCACGAAAAAGGGCCAAAACAGTGACAAAAAAAAACGCAGAAAAAATGTTTTAATCAATTTGACAATCAAACTTTAAAAATTCGTAATAAATTCATTACTTAACAAAAAATTACGAAATTTGCGCTGTTAGAATCCTTGCAACGAGCACTTTCTACCAGTACCAAAAATACACATACTTATGATACTTTACAGAAACGTAAATTAACAATTATTACGTTAAAAATCGCTCAAAAACATGCATATACACATATATACTACAAAGATCAAATATCTACGGAGAACCAACGATTTGGCTCTGATACCAATGAAGAATTTAAGTACACAATACGGATCTTCATAAACCGAATAAAATTAAATACTAACCTCGTAGTATGCGGAAGAGTTTGCAAGAATTAACCACGTTCGTTTTACCGTTAAACAGTCGCGAATCGGAGTCCAAAATACATGTACGATCTTGGACTATATGGCCACAACTTAAGAGCCCTTTTGATTTAATTGTTTACACATAGTAAACTGGCAGAAAGAGTTTTGGGAGAGAGAAGAGTGAAGAAGACAGAAGACTTTTCTTTTATTATCTGAGAACTAACGTACGTTGTCTTTTTACTTTTTGGATATAGCACAACTCCCTTTTGACCCATACTAAATGGGTCGGGTCAGGTCAACCCACATTGGGCGACCCAACCCTAATATCCAACAGTAGGTTTCTTTGCTGTCTTGTATCAACATCATTTCAAACATTATTCTTTTATTTATTCAAGTTATTATTAGTCTCTTTATCTATCAACGTATTAGACAATAATTCAAGGTAAAAAAGACAAAAAAATAATAATAATTCAAGGTATTAAGCTATCTCTTGTAATTCATATGGACATAAATTTCATATAATAAACCAATTACATAATGATCACGCACGAGAGAAAAAGGATAACATGTTGCGATATACCAACATGGTCTAAATAGGCTCTAAACAAGACTACCATTTATCCAATATTTTGAAAACAATAAAAAGTAAAACTTGTTGTAGACCCATTTCAAATTATGAATTTTCTTACAAGCGTTTACTTGTTTTGAATGGTCAAGCCTGATAAATGACTCATATCACCATTAATGCATATAATAATGACATATGTTCATTTTGGAGGAGCCTCGCATCCTTTTTCTTTTCTTTTTTTGAACTTTACCTTCCTTTTAAGCATTTGTAAGAAGGTCCCTTAAAATATGATTATCCGAAAAGTATAAGAAGAAATTCTACTTATCTATGCAATTGGATAATTATCTAATTTTTACCTGGCACAAACTAATTTATGATATATTCTTAATGACAATCTAAGTTAACTCTAACAAAGGACCACATAGTTAATGGTTATACCAAACACTCCTGTCAACCTAGTTAAGTGAATTGCGTGTCAAGCAGTTCGAGGTCATCGTAGAGTTAGTGTTAAGAAGTTTGATGTCAATTTACGAACCTTAAAATGTTAGGGAGGTCCAGTGGTAATGTTATTTGTTGTTAGTCGAAAGATTGTAAATTAAAATCTCATTAATTACATTATACGAGTTTAGAACTTCTTAAACCAAAAAACAAAAATTGTTGGGAATGTTCCCAGCGACAGAACTAGATTGCAGTGTGAATCACAACACAGGTCAAAAACATACTTTTGTCAAAATGAATGCTGCAAACTAGTCTTCCTGTGAACGTGTCACAACTCACAACTCGAAAAAGTCTGAAAATTTTTATAAACAACGCTTTCACACAAAGCATTTTGCGCGAGAAAGCATCTGATTGTGACTTCAAACTGATCACTTTGATGATTTATGGACCCCTTCATGGCTACTTGGCAGCGACGATCACGGCGCCGATGCCAATGACCAAAAGCTTTATAGCAACTATGAAAGATCATTTCTTCACTTGATAGAATATTACTAATTCCAAATACGTTGTTGGCAGATAATTCTGACCTTGTGCATGGCTCATCAATGTCGTTGAATATATAAATATATATATATATATATATTATTTAAACGAGGCCTAAATAGTACAACATATATTAAAGGACGATGTCACCCATGAGAATGAAGTTTGTAATCTCTCTACTCACAAGCACGGACATACCAGTAAACCAAAAGTTTTTTCTTTTTCTTTTTTCTTTATGTGGTTCATAAAGAAAAAACCGTTGCAACTTGACATGAATATATTGCAGCTTGCATGTTCATTAATTAGTGTAACTTGACATGAATATTTTAGCTCTTTTAGAACAATTTAATTAAAAAATAAAAACCATTATAATAGGCGCCTTATTGCAACAGTTAAAATTGAATCGCAACAATTAAATTTTTGTTTATCACACTTATTAATAGTTGTTAATGATATATAGTTGCAACTGTTTTGTAAATAGTTGGTTATTATTACAAAAAAAATTGCAAAAAAGAATTTGTAACAGGACCATATGCGAAAGGACTATATGCAATGGTTAAAGTCACTTGTAATATTTTTTTAGCTTTTTATAATAATTTTAAGTATTACAACAGATAAAAAAATGTGATAGTGAGGGTCCAAGATTTTGTAGTGTTAAAAAAAATTCAAATACTCTCACATGAATAAACAATATATAACTTCCAACACTAGTATACACTACCTAGCTACAATCGATTAGTGTTAGGTCGAAAGACCATACTTTTTAACATGATGTCAAACCTGGGTCTTGATCTAGTCTTCTATCCATGTGTTACGTACTATACTCTCACACATGACTCACTAATTCATTCAAAAGTTACCTCTTCAATCATGGTTACTCATGAGGAGAGAGTTCTAGAAAAATAGAATCCTCTATAATAGAGTGTTAGAAAAATAGAATTCTCCTACATGGGTAAATCATAACTTTTAATATCAGTATATAAAATTTTAGACTACTCCACCCAATAGTAGAAGAAGAAGAAGTAATTGCGCGTGGGATGCTAAAATAATGGCGTTACGAGTATTAAGAATTCAATATTTATTTCTAGAAAACTAGAGACGCCATAGATGCAAAGTTCAGTTATGGGTTGTTTGTGGGGGTAATATAAATTAATAACATTATCAAAGTCAAACAAACTGTAGATGGCCAATTAGGATCTATAAATGCACAATCTGGTTGATCGGATCTCCAGATGGGACTTAGGGAAAGTCTCAGGCAATGCTTTTTATTTATTTATTAAGTAACGGAAACTCCTTTTGAAAATTATTTTATACTCATTTTGTGGGTGTCAAATTATGGGATATAAGGTAGTATTTAGAGGACACAAGACCTATTAAAATTGATTCTAAGGAACTTATTTTCTTTATTGATTCGAACCTGATATATAGCAACTCTTGTTTACATGCCTCGAACGTTCTACCACTAACTAATCGTTTGACGTTGGATAATGCATGTTTGTGGTAGAGGAGAAAACCCTCAACCGTTCTTTTTTTTTAATCAGCGTGTGTTCGTGTGCGCCTGTGCGTGTTAGGTGTGCCTGTGTATTGTGGTATTCACGCGTTTGTGTGTGTGTGTCTGTTCATGTATGTGTATGTGCCTATTCGTGTGTGTATGTTGGTGTGTGACTATGTGTGTGTTTGGTGTGTGACTCTGTGTGTGTTTAGTGGGAAGAAGGTGAGTGTATGTGTGATGATGAAGGAGGAAAGTGTGTGTTTTGTAAGTGTATGTGTGTTTGGAGTGTGTGTTTGGTGTGAGATGTGTGTGGATTTAGATGGTAGGAGTATTTTTACCCAAAAATTTTATTGGGTTGAGATCTGTTAAAAATTATAATGATGGGAAACATGCAACTTTATAATGATTGATTCTACGTGTACTAGGTGTTCGGTGTGGAGACAACGTAGTGTTTGGTAGAATACACTGTATATTGACAAATGCTCATGCCGTACAAGGCTACAAAAGTGGCAAGACTGAAATTCATATATTCAGATCAAAACTCGTTTTTATTAAAATATATTGTTTGGAAATTCACTTAGACTTGGCTTTCTCACTTGTTTATTTTCCTCTAATTATGAAGAAGATTAGTGGGTAGGATCCTTTTTGCATATAATCAAAGTTTTGTGTATATATGTTCTTTTAAAAAGATAATAGTCTAATCAATTACTAAGCATATAAACGGATGTATTTACAGTCCCTATTGATCTCGAGAGTAAAATTATTATATTGTTTTAATAAATTTGAATCCTGAAAGTATATTTAGACAAAAAAATCTATTTAGCTCTCAATAAAAAAAGGTTATTTATGAATGAATACAAAACTGTATACTTATAGTTCTTATTGAACAAAAATTTTAAGTCTGTGTATGAAAAAAAAAAAGAGAAGAAACTGGAAACTTCATTGTTATGGTCTTCACGCGAAGCCCTAATACAGCTCATTGCATGCTAATGGTGAAAATGACAACTGGTTTATGGAAAATGGAAATGTTTGTACACCATGCGGCTTCTCGATAGAACAGTAGCATTCCTTTGCTGTGTGGTTGACAAATGAAGCCCTTTGACAATGAGTGGGCATATTTTATTGGGTCCTTTACATCAAATCGTCTTGCTCATGGAAAACAAGAAAAGAAATATATTTATTTTGCTTCAATAAAATAACAAATTGGTCAAAAGCATGGCAAAATAATCAAAACCTTGAAGCAGTTATTAATTAGCCAACTACAGAACCAATAATTCCTTGAAACTTGATAAGTCATAATGTTAAAAGGATCACGAGGTTTCATTTTAAAATAAATTAATTCGTCTACGAGTAATATATAGTTCAGGATCTTTATATAATTATTTCGTAGTTTATAATTTTTTATAGGGTGAAGTGCACCAGACCCCCTTATACTTTAGCGAAAGTGCACAACACCTCCTATAGTTCAAAAACTCCCTGAACTAGTCCCTATGTTTTCTAAAAGTGCACAACACCCCCCTACAGTTATAAAATCCGTCAAATTTAACGGATTTTGTAAAAAAGACGTAAATACCCTCATTTTTTTTCATTTCTCTCTTTTGCCATTTCCTCTTTTGTTTAGGCCAAAAAAAAAAAATTTGGTAATTTGGTCAATTCATATAATTATTTAATGAATAAATTCGTTAAAAATCAAAAAAAATCACACTTAACGCATGTGAAATACACTATCCGTTAAATTTAACGGATTTTTTAACGGTAGGGGGGTCTTGTGCACTTTTGAAAAACTACAAGGACTAACTCAGGGGGTTTTTAAACTATAGGGAGGTGTTATGCACTTTCGCTAAAGTACAAGGGGGTCTGATGCACTTCACCCTTTTTTATATAGTACAAATATATATTATAAATGATAACACTCATGTTCATGAGTGACACGGTTTGAAGATGCACCCCTCAAATATGGTGAATTGCTATGACCAAGAACCAAGTCATGTGAGAGACGAGTCATACGTAAGTGGATGTTTGTATATTAAGATAACTGAGATTCCATATTAAAATTAATTGGTGCCAGGTGGGAAAATCCAGGATCTCATATCGGAGATTTAGAGTTGGTGATTTTTCGATATGGAATGAATATATATTCTAACAGTATACAAGACTGAACCAAAGCCAAATTAACTCTAATATCATGATAAGAATTGTGAGATTCTATCTTAAAACTGTACTAGAAAGAATAGCCAAAAATATTTATTATACTTATTGAAGTTTATAATTTTTCTATGTAAAACAACTGGAAACACATAACATTAAACAAAACTGTTTTTTTCCAATTCAATCTGATTTACAGTATCTCATGAATATATACAACACCAATTCTTGAAGATGGTGTTGCCAATAAAGAATTGTAATGTGAACCAAAACTTATAGAAAAAGTGAATTCAATGACATGAAGAGCAATGATGTCTCTTCTCTTTCCTTCTTTCCATGAAATTGTGTATTCTTTTGAGTGCAACTTCTAATGTCTGCTCACTCATGTTGGCAAAGCAAACTCTAAACCAACCAGGCTCTGAACAATGGCAAGATGAACCAGGAGATATATTCAACTTCACTTCATGCAATATTGTATTCCAAAGAGCCAATTCACATTCCCTTGTAGGCTGTTCCAACAATGGGCTTAAATTCATCCAACAAAACAAGCCTGCATTTCCCTTCAAGCACTCTATGCCTGCATTCCTCAACCCATCAACAATCATCTGATATCTCTTCCTCAGCCTTTCTCGGTTCGTTTCGATGTAATTCTCCGTGAATTTCTCGTCAGACAACATCGATGCTAAGAGTTGTTGTGTCTGTGAGGAGATTAATGTGAAGCTGGACATTCTTCTGGCTGTTGTCACAACTTTGTCGTTGTACGAGTATATAGTGCCCACTCTGAACCCCGGTAGGCCTAGGTCTTTCGAAAGGCTATAAACTATGTGAACTCTTTCTGAATCTTTGTAGTTCCGGGTTTCAAGAACTTCTGCTATGCTAACAAATTCGTTGGAATAGAATGCAGATCCGGAGTATATTTCGTCCGATACGAGATGAATATTCTTTCGGGTGACAAAGTCGAGGGTATCTTCTAGGATGGATCGGTGAATCGTTGCGCCTAATGGATTTGATGGATTTGTTATTAGCATCCCTCTCACTTTGATGTTCATGGCTTCAGCATCAGCATATGCAGCTTCAAGAGCTTCAACTGTGACCTGAAAATTGTTTGAGCTGTCACAATGGACTGGAATAATCTTCACACCAGTTCTCCACCTCAAGTCTCTATCGAACCTGTAAAAAGTAGAAGGCCGTAAACATTAGGGGTTGTAATTTTAGTACCATGAAGCTCTACTATGCACGGAGTCTAGAAAAGGGCCTGACCCACAATTATAACCACTTTCTCAAATTGTTTAAATTGGTAATTATACTTACCCTGGATAGTAAGGTGTTGGAATTAGCAAGGCATCTCCAGGATCAGCCAAAATAAAGGTTAACAGTTCATTAGCTGCGGTGGCACCAGCTGTTATAACAACCCTATCAGGATTGAATCTTGCTCTTCCTCCTCTTATTTGTTGCATGAAGCTTGCCATTGCCTGTTTTGGTGAACAAAATTTGTTAATTATCTATCATAGCAATATTTTATGGGGGAAAAGCTTCGGAATGGGCAGATGTTTTGAACGTCTTCCTAATAGTGATGTGGGGCTATACGCTAGAATAATGGCAGCCGTTTTGAAGCATTTCCCTTTTTTTATGATGCCATGCATATACTCTCACCAAACATGTCAACATCCAATACCTTTCTGAAAGGTAACAGTCCATGATAATCTTGATATAAAGCGTTCTCGCGAAAGCCAGAACTTTTATTCCCAAAGCTGGTTGATGCTGAATGTTTTTCCAAGTACTCTTCCAGCAAATCAAATGAGACCTAGCAGAAGGAAATTTACAATGTTAGATTCAAAGACTCATATCTAAGATCTTCGAAAGAAAGTCTAGCTAATAGTTTCCTTTTGCTAGATTGACCATATTATTGGTGAAACTCAAATGGGTGAGCCCCACTAATATGTTAGGGATTGAAATTAGTCTGAACTGACCATAGAGTTTTCTGTTGAACTTACTTGATTTTCTGCTAATCCCATCTGGATAACTCCTGATGGGTTGGATACTTCATGGTAAGGATCTTCATCATATGCTTTCCATCCTGCAAAATATGGTGAGTCTTCTCCATGAGTGTCTGAGATAGCAACTTTAGACAAACCAACACATGGTCTCTCTATGTCTACAGCCATGATCAGTACAGCTTTTCTATGCAAAGGCTTGAAACGAGCGCGCTCAACCTACAGGAACTGTTCAGGATATTTTAAAGAAGACGGAGTTTTTAAGGAACTTCACCCTAATCAAACTGACTTCTTGCTTTAGAGAGGAAGCTGTAATGTCAAGAATGAGAGAGCAAAACATAGAATTGTTGTTGAATGAAGGCATTGCCAAGGCCTCTTATATATGAAGAGTCTTGGGCAGAAATGGGGCCCTTAACTTTCATGGAAGTGATAAAAATTCTCTCAAAAAAAATATTGCAATTTAACCAATGATTGATTCTGTAAAGTAAGCAAGATCAAAGCTCACCTTTTACAAATATAGTTTTTATCACTGGTGACAACTGTTAGCTAGCTTCTTGTCCTTTTTCCAAAGCTTTCAAAATCTCAATCTTCACAAGATCTACAAGAAATATATATGGTGGTTGCTGAGGAGGTGTGTTTTTAGCTTAAGGGTCTGACTAATATTCTTTTATTCTTTTGCCACTACTTATAACATGCAACCAATTTATTCCACTTCAGATATTTAACATTCATCTACTTACTGTCTCCGGTTTATTATGGTTGACTTCTTTTCTACAAGTTCTCACTTCCCAATTCATAACAAACGGATTGTATTGTCACGGATTGCAGTTCTCCTATATTAAGACGTTTAGTTAAGAAGTTTTAAGTTACACGTGATGCAGTTATATGCGTTGTTGCAGTTCTCTTATATATTAAGGCGTTTAGTTGAGAGATTTCAAGTTATACGTGACTCGCTCAGATGTATTGTACACTAACATGTCATATTATTAAGTTTTCACCTCATCTAAAAATTTAAATTGTTAAAGTGCTAGGGTTGTTATATTTTATTTTAGTTTTGGATTGTTTTCAACATGTCCCTGCACGTGTAGATGCTATTTATTTTTTAGCCTTGTACATTGATAATTTAAATATTTTAATGAACGACGGTGAGACTTGAATTCAAGACAATTTGGTAATAACCTCGACACTGATTACCATGTTAAGTTACCATCTCATCTAAAAGTTTAAAATCTTAGAGATGGCTCATTATATTGATTTATTATACTACAACCACTATCCATGATACAAGTAAGCACCGATTCATGATCTTGGACTAATTATATTGGCTTATTTTGACTTATTAATTATTGTGTCTGATTAGCTCCGTCACTAACTTTAGAAATTGAGCACTTATAGGTGATTTACGCTTAGCGCGTGACAGTAAGTTGATAGAAAACATCATCAAACTATATCATGCGAAACAAAACAATTAATGTGCAATACAAGTTGGGTGCAAACATTTCAGAAGATCTAAGGGTGGTTAAAATTTCTAATTAATAAACTGACACAGATTCTTGCATAATATCATTGAGATTCTGATTTGCACACAAAAACACAAGACAAAATAAGATGCTGCCAAAGATATGATGGCCTGCCCCATCTCCTTCATCATTGTCAAGCAACAGAATTTATGACTTCCTTAAATCAGTGTTTAAGGATTGTAATTAAGGTTTTGATGAACTAATAATTTGTTATCAGTCGTTAATCACTTTGACCCAAACACCACAATTGTCAAAACTGTTATCTACAAAATCATCCGAAGATTTTGCATGCTCATCTTCTAACTTTATGGTGTGAACAACCATAAATAATCTATGAAATTATGAGCATTATTAACATATGTGTCATAGATTTTTTGTACATAGGTTATATAGACATAACCAATACATCGACAAAAATTGTATACAAGTTCGATTATGTGGTGGTATGTCTAAGTGTAGGGTTGAGATTTATAGATCTTCAGATTCTGTCTTTTTTAACTAAAGGATTTCACATAACTACTCCAACTATAAACAAAATTGATGGGAAGATAAGAAAGGAAGAATAAAATGTAAATGATAAGAAGAAAAATGCTATTTTATTTCATGGACATGGTATTGAAGATCTTGAAGATCCGTGAGTAAGAACTCAATGAGATTTGCGAATTTGAATCCTTTTGTAAATGTTATTACTTTATACGAGATTCAATACTAACGAATAGGATATATCATTTTATCATCATTGTCACGTTTTGGACCCAAAATTTTAGATCCACAAGCAAAAGTTGTGTAGTAGGCTTAGGCAATAACTATTCTTTGTAGGAACTAAGTGATATATAGGGTAGATAACAGTTTTGACAATTGTTTGGTCTAGAAAGTGTTCCTAAGTGATATATAGGGTAGATAACAGTTTTGACAATTGTTTGGTCTAGAAAGTGGGGCAAAATGCTATGTTGTGTCCCTAACAAGGATGTCAAGTGTCCTTGATGTATATAATGTCTCACATCAGTGGGAGAAGTGTTAAGTATGTGTGTGTGAATTGTAATTTATTAGTGGCTATTATAGGTTTAAGTAATAATTAAGTTAACCAATTTGGGCCACTAAATTTGAGGCCTAAGGAATTTCTTAAGCCTGCAGAAGTCTCCCTCGCACGACTACGATTCTAGACTTGAGACGTGATAATAATCGTATCATCAATTGGATTTTCTCATAATATTATAATATTATGAGATGATCCTATCATCAATTGAAATTTCTCATAACATTATAATCTAAGGCTTTGTTTGGTTTAACTTTTAAATACTTAAAAGCGCTTTTGAAAGTTTAGAAGTTGAAGCTAACCCGTTTAACCCATTTTTTAAAGTGTTTTTAGTTAAAAACTGAAGCTGAAAAAAATAAAAAATAAGAAGCTCCAAATTGGAGCTTTTCAGAAAAAAAAATTACGAAACTATTTTAATATAATGCGATAAATTATTTCTTTTTCTTTCTCAAATGTATTGTTTAATATTTTTTAAACTCTAATATTACCCCCAAAATTTTTAAAAACTCAACATTACTCAATATAGATCAAACAATCAACAACTGTTATTCAACAACACTCTTAACTAAAACTCTACTACTAAAAGCTCTGCATCTCAAATAAGTCAAAGAGTGCCTAAATCTCTTATCCACAATCAGTATATAGTATGCATGATAAAATGAAAAACAGAAAGCGAACTGAGTGTTAGATGGCTTCAAGAGATAAGAATACCACATTGTTTAATTTCGAACTTCTTTTTAATCTATGGAATGACAACATAGCAGTCAGGGAAATCACAATACAATCTTCTATTGAAAGTCCTCGTTTTCAGACAAATATAAACCCAAATGATTGGTTGCAAATAGTGAACTAGATCGATCTTTACAAGTACATATGATGCTATTGCCTACTGTTCCCCAAGCTACATATTGTAACAAGCAAATTAAATCATCCACTACGAGAAACTAATGTCCATATATACTTTCCCAAGATAAAACTAAGAAAATTCTATAAAATGTTCGGGACGTTAAATGTTCCAAATACATTTGTGCAGCTCACATTGGCACGTGTTTTCAAACACTAGACTGAGAATGTGGGTCTCAAGAACGTTTTGTAGAATAACTCTAAAACTAGTATTAAATTCATGATTGGATGGCTAAAAAGATTGTTGCTTATAATTTTTAATAAGGTCCAAATTTAATTTCTTCTACTTGGGCAAAATCCGAGCTATTAAACCTGGAAAATGAACAGCGTGGGTTTAATTTTGGGATAGTTTTAACATCCAAATCTGTAATTGCTTGACTCAAGTTAAAATAATTTAATTTGATAGTGTGAAATAGGGTTTGGAACTTGTAACGATAGATGAATGAGATATTTATATTATTTAAGAAATAAACCCGCATATTTTTTAGGCACTGAGGTGATGTCCTGGGATCTCGGTAGTTCAATTATGAGAGAAATATTATGAGACAAGACTTTCTGAACTTGTGGTGCCCACCAAAAAATTTTCCCCACTATTTGCGGAGAAGCATATTCCTTTGAAGATAAATTAAGTTGAACAAAGTTTAAGCATCAGGGCGAGTTGGTCCTTAGGCTGTCCTTAGTAGAGTCTCTATTTTAGAGATTCTACTATCGTATAATTATTACGTAATATAGTTCATTTGATGCAATAAAAATTCATAAAGTAGAGATTAAAATCACTAAAAGTGGGCCCGAATCTCTAAAAGTACAAAGTCTCTAAAAATGTTAACAAATTTATTAACATTTTTAGAGACTCTGTACTTTTTAGAGACTCGGGCCAACTTTTGGTAATTTTAATCTCTACTTTATAAATTTTTGTTGTACCAAATGAACTATATTACGTAATAATTATACGATAGTAGAGTCTCTAAAATAGAGACTCTACTAAGTACAGCCTTAGTACTTTCATACAATTTGGGAACCCAATTTGCGTCTTTTGCTCATAATTACCTCGGAACTGGTCGGAATCTAGTCAGTCAAACTTCGCATTTCGTCTTTTTAGTTTTTAAGTCCCTGAGCTCAGGAAATACCCTTGTTAATTTTAAAAATTGTTACAATAACTAATAAAAACTACTACTAATGTTTTAAATATCATTGTCATTATTCTTTAAAACCGTTGCAAACAAAAACAATACCTATTCAATAGTCTTTAAAAGAAAATAGTTGCAAAAATTCTCAGTTACAATAGCTTTTTTAAACGTTACTATTTTTTTCTCAAAAAATTATTGTGATACAAAATTTTCAACGAGACCTAATTTAGTGATTTAAAAACAGTTGCAATTGTATAAAGTTTTTTGTATTAATTTTTATCCTTTTAGTAACAGTTTTCAAGTGCGGCAACAAAATGAAAATTTTGCAGTGATTTAATCTCTATAGGAATCACCATAATCGACTCGTATCCCACCAAGAGATCAATAAGCATCACAAATTATTTTTAATTTGCTAGTTGTAAGTAGTACTTTCGAATACTCAGAAAGAAATGTGATCAAATGAAAGTCATTGCCGAAAGAAATGTAATTTTGAAGTGGTTTACTACAATAAAGGCATCACCTAGTGATACTCGCAGAGACAGGAATCAATGATTAGGGGATCTATATTTATAGTTAGCGCGACACTCATAACACTAGTCTTACATGCAGATTTAGGGTTCTATTATTTTAATACACTATCTTCTACTAATGTGTATGAGATATTACACACCCCCTATTAAGAATCTGACATACTCGTCAGGGGAGTTCACACATCCAGGACCAATACACTATCTACTATCAATGTGTGATATTACACACAATCCTCATTAAGGACCTGATGTCCTCGTTAGGGCTCACACGCATCGAGGACCAATCAAGCGGTGTAGGATTCTAGTGCTGGCTCCTATCAGTTCAAAAGGTGACTCCCACTGCCTTCTTGATGTAACACTTTGTCTCATATAGGACTTAGTTCTTGTACCGACTAGTGAACAACTCTGAATAACGCATATCACTTAGTTCATGTACTGACTAGTGAACAACTCTGAATACCATTTTGTCACACCTTAAGCCTAGAACTCTAGACTTGCAGGCAAGACTTGTGTACTTGAACACGTTGCCTATATAAGAGTCCAATATAATTAGATATCTTTTTGTGGAAAAAAATTCAAATATAAGCACACCCTCAAAATAACGTAACTCCAGCCAGAGCTTGGGAGTTGCATGAAAAAGAGCGTGAACAATTTTGAGCAATATAAAGGAGATAACTTGTGTACTTGAACACGTTGCCTAGTGTAATTAGATAATTAGTTTTGAGGTATCAAACATAAGACAGCAGCTTAGTAGTTAACAGCTCATATTGTCGACATATGTATGATAAAGGACAATGTGGATTATCTCATGCCGCTGTGCGTATGGTCTGCAAAAGGAAAAAGACCATGTTATTATGTAAATGGCTTTTAAATCTAGTAGGCTAGTGTTGTTTGTTGCATGCTTATTCTTAAATCGCAATTTGGATTTTCAAGGTAAAGCTCTTGCCAGAGCTGGTTCGCAATTAAGCAGTGGAGGATAGCTAGCTAGATAGATGATTCAATGCAGGAGCTAAAACTTAAAATATTTTTTCATTCGGGTTATATTAAGTTATGAATGAAATGACATAAAGAAAAATAAGGTAGTCTAAATTAAAGATAAGGTGAGGGTAAATCGTTTGAAATAATAAAAATATGTTATGAGATAATTCATAAAAACACCGATTAGAAGCTAATTTATAGAAACAAACACTCCGTAATAAATTCCTATCCAAATTTCAGGATGTACAAATATACCTATTCAAAGTGCAATTTCTGAACTTCATACCATTGATATGGTTGCATAGGACTTGTTGTTTTTGTGTTGATGTGGACTTGCATGTTGGCTCTGTTGACTTTTGTAAAGATTATGGGAATGAAATGAGTTCTTCCTTATTTAGTGAAAATAAAGAAGGGTAAAGAAAGATGTGAATTAGATTTAGATGGAAATTCTTAACAAGAACTCGATTGTATGTAGTTAACGAAAAAGATAACTTTTGACAAAAATAACTAACATTATTAGATTCATATAACCGAATTGTATCTTGCAGAAAAAGACTTTGTTTAATTTAATTTTATTTAAAATTATAACGTAGAATTTGATTATCATATTTTAAAAATGAAAATCTAATAGGGGCTAAGTTTTAAAACTAAAATCACTCATAAAATTAATATATTTTATAGAATTAATGAAGGCCGTAACTCCGGGCTCATGGCTAGATCTGCCCAACTCGAGGCCCATAGCTAGATCTGCCCTTATTCATTGTTATGTCAAAGGAACAAAAATAGCATCGCATGCGTTAGCAAGAAGGCGCACGGCTTAGTCTATTTCAGCAATTTCTTTGACCTTATTGAGTTATAGCTCTCGACATGTTCCCTTCTAGTTAAGCTTAATTAAAGAGCATGTTGGACCACTTAGTTGCAGACCTTAAACATGACGTTCCTTAATAAAATTTCTTAAAGGGACAACTTTGTTTAATTAAGGTTTGTTTTCACCTAATCTACATATATATATATATATATAGTACTTTAGACTTTACAATATATGTAAGTTTTGTAGTGAGTTCCTAAAGGACAGTCTAGCGGTAAGAGTCGAGTGTCGAATGCTGTGCACTTTTAGATTCGATTCATGCAATCTGTTTTGGGTACTTTTGATTGAATCGGTATATGTATTAGGACGTACCGCTACACCCAATAATTTACCAAGAGGTGATCGGGCTCCTCTTGTCTCCGATGATCGCGTTCCACTAATTAAATTCCCACGTCATCAAAAAAAAAAAATTATAATGACGTCTACTATTGAAGACAGCTTTTCGCTGTAACTTTTTGTCTCTAAATTGTTTCTCAAGAGAGACATGAGAGAGGAATTTACTCGAAATGCTATCGTGGTAGATCATGACATGTAACACTATAGTAGATTTTATATGAATTAAATAGTCATTTTTAAGTAATCTTATCACCCATCATTAAAATTTAATGATGGTTGATGTTGGTGTTAATCAGAAAATTAATTTGTCTTGGGGAAACTGGAAACCCTATATATGCAATTAATGTATAAACATAATTTATTAACAGTTGACATTAGTACTAAATCAAAGTAAATTTTACAAGTAAAAGGTACACCATTTCTTTATGTTTTATTAAAATTGTACATAAAATACTGTATTTAAAAAGTTGTGTAAAACTTTCGATGATATTTTGAAAGTTACAAAACACTCCCGCTGTCCATTGCCTATTAAATTCAACCTATAGTACGTGTGACTCACGCGCGCGTAACGCAATTATATTCCGTATTATACCATAAAACACATTGAAAAAAAGTAAAGTATCCTCTTTACGTCATATAACATCAGAATAAAATGTGCAAATTGACCCATTTGATATAGAAAAAGGTGCATATTGCCTCCTTTAATTTTAAAAATGGTGCAAATTGCCCCTCGTCTACACAATTCTAGAGAGAAAATGAGTATTACATGAAACCCGTATGTCAAAAAACAAAAAACAAACATACGTATGCAAAGAAACCCATATACAAACAGACTCAAACAATTTTCAGAATACCCATATGCAAACAAACTCGACGACAAAATCCTTGAAATTAAGTTGTAAAATTTTCACAAAAGAAATTGTGCAAAAACAACCCAAGAAACGAAATAATCAAGAAACACTATACATAAACTTGAAAACAAGTTTTTTCCTGCGCCGAATGTAGCAATACAAGCACAATAAAGCCAATAATCAAGGTGAAATTTGTATTTTATGGAGTTTATATATACACTTTCTCTCTCAAGGGTTTTCTTTCTCTCTCTAAAGGAAGATAAAAATATATATATTTTGAGAAATGGTGAAAGTAGTGAAATTGGGGTTATTACTTACTTTTAAATGAGGTTATTTTCATCTTTTGATTTGGTCACTAAAGTTAAATTAAAGGCCATTAACGAAAGTTAAATAAGGCAGGTGTGCAACATTAAAAATATCACGAGGGCCGGGGTTTTAACTGACTTTTTGAGACACAATATTTTATGTGCAATTTTGGTAAAGTACAGGAGTATTGTACATTTTACTGTAATATTGCTGGGAAATGCAAAGAAGGCTGGTTTAACTTATTCTTATTCTCTTCTTATTCCCTATTGGCCAAAAACACAACAGGAAAGGAACAAAAATCATTTAAGTTAGATAAGATTAATTATTAAAAATTCAATTGTTTCTTGATAACAAATCATAATTTTCAAAATCTTTCAGCAACTCAGTCTAATACTAGTTGATTTTAAAATAAAATCTCATATTTTTTTATGCACGTAATAAAATTTTCAATAATAGATATATAGCATTCCTTTTTTCAATAATTATAGGCTGGTTGAAGTAGAGAGAATGGGACTTCATATTTCTTAATGATAATAATGGAATTTTCACAAATAGTAGGCTGGTTTAAGTAGCTTAACAAAAATAATGAAATTTCCTAAAAAAGTAGGCTGCTTGAATTGAATCTTTACCTATTATACATAGGGGAGAGGTGGTTTATTTGATTAGATGAGACTAAGACAATTAGCATATACATATATATAGCTTGTAGCTTCATGACCCGAAGATGCAATAGTGACACCCTCATGGTTAATTAATTTAAATCATAGTATAATATATATATATATATATATTCCATTGGCGCAAGGTTCTCGAGGAGATCATCTTAAACGATTTTTTTGACAGTTCCGCTCACTAATTCCTGAAAACACATTATTCATGTTAAATTATAGAATCTCGTCTAAAAGTTTAAGTTGTCATAAAAAAATTTATTATCTTCAATAAATAACATAGATTTTGATATCATATTAAATTACCACATTATTTAAAAATTTAAACAATTAAAAAAATTATTATATTTATTTATTGTCTTCAATATGTCCCCTCGTACGTGCAGGTAAAACTCGCTTTCAGTGACTTAAATTTTGATATCATATTAAATTATCACATTATTTAAAAGTTTGAACCGTTAAAAAATTATTATTATATTTATTTATTGTCAAAAACAATCTATGATAAATGTTTTTAATTTGATTCCCATTAGGATTTTATACTTAGGTGATGGTGATGGTGATTACTAGTAGTTTATATATCGTATTAGGATTTGGCTACAAAACGTTCTCTGAACCTCACAATTTATTTGTGGCGCATTAGTGCACGCATTAGGTGAGGCTCAAGACTTGTGAAAAAGACACCCCACAATATTTATTTGTGGTGCGTGAATGCACACGTCAAGTGAAGTTCATGACTTATGAGAGTAACATTTCAAATGTTAAAACATTTTATAACCAAACCGATAGTATTAATATGTATCTGCAGGAAAACGCGGCAAGAATCCTTAGCTCGTCACGTTAGAATCTTGCTACTTCAGCAACTTTAGTTGTTTTACTTAAGCACGCTGGATATGGCGGTGTTCTTGTTTCTTAAATGTCGTCGCCATGGTTGTAATGCATCATAGTAATGTGATCCAGGAGCTTCCACATAAGCTTTGACCACCAATAATTATTTATTAGAGGGATCTTTTCGTGATCATTTCTATGCAACAACGTTCTTGTTTTTCCTCAACCACCTTATATTTGCATTATGGAGTAGGACCAAGAAAAGCTTTACCAAGAAATATTGCCTTTTTTGTGTACTTTTTGCAATAGGGAAAATTCCACATTTAGTCTTTATTATTTGCAACATGTCTTAATTTAGTTTTTATTGTTTAAAATGTCTTAATTTAATTCCTATTATTTTACAAAAAGTTTCAATTTCATCTTTATTGTTTAAAATATTTCAATTTAGTCCTTATTGTTTTCCAAAAAATTTCAATTTCGCCCGTATTATTTTCTTAAAGTTTTAAATTCGTCCATATTATTCAAGGACTAGATGAAATTTTTTTGAGAAAACAATAGAGATGAATTTGAAACTTTTTTAAAACAATAGAGACTAAATTAAAACTTTTTAAAAAATAATAAGGACAAAATTGATAAACTTTTAATAATAGGGATGAAATTAAAACTTTTAAAAAAATAATAAAGACTAAATTGAGACATTTTAAACAAAAGGGACTAAACTAAATTTTTTTGTAAACAATAGAGACTAAATGTGAGATTTTTCCTTTTGCAATACATAAGTTTGGGCGTATATGATTGATACTGTTTGTGTAGATGTTCGAATCTATAATTAGTAGCACGAGTTCAAAACTTTATAATCCATTTTTAAGTTAATAACAACAATTTGCAATACATATTAGAAGATAAGAAGGGTCGAGCAATCTTAGGACAACAGTGTGGTATCTCAAAGACATTCAAATCAGCTATCGGATAAAATAGAGATATAAATAAGGCAAGACAGTATAAAATACAAAGATAAGTGATGGGTAGCTAGAGCATTAGAACAAATGATTGATTAGTATAAATGACTAAAGTTGATAGTGGTGGAGAGTTTAAAGAAGATAAAGATGATAGTGTTTGAGAGAATAGAGAGGATATATAATCAGGGTCTATGAATGATTATAGTTTCTTGAATATACTGTGACTTGTAATTCAAGTTAAACATATTATTGTATGGACTTAATCGAAAGTGATCCAACTCATTTCGACCGAGAACATAGACCCTAAATCGATTGAGACTCAATTTTTTGAAAAAAAATATACCGATCTACTACATTGTGGTTATATATTATATGCATCCGCATATGTATAAGTTTCTAAGATTGTTCATCAAGGGTGTTTGTTTAATCGACATTATTGAGGTTTGCTTGTGCTCTAAATTGTGGTCAAAGGGCAGCCACACGGGTTGCAAGTTTAGGATAAGTATCATTACTTCAACAAGGCCATTATAAAACTGGCCATGCTCTCTCCTTTCTTCTTCTACATGGATATATTTGTTGATTCTCGTTATGAATTATTTAATTGATACTCATTATGAATCGTTTTTATTTTTTATTTTTGGATTTAAGTGAGTCATAGCCCATATAACAGATTTTGATGTTACCCATAAAAATTGATTTTGAAATCTCTTGTATTTACATCGATGAACGTACCACTAAACCAAAGGCCCGGTTGAATATTGTTTTTTTGTTTTTTTCAATTCAAGAAAGGTATGGAGCGGTTATGAAACAATTATTCTCAGGGATGTTTCACCCCTTTTATCCTTTTACAAGAGTGCTAGGAGTTGACTCAAGAGGGTGTCCATTATACACACCCCAAAAGATCGCCGAAAATTATAATTGACCAACTAATCAGCAAAATGATTCGTTTTCCAATAAACATGAGAGATATTAAATATTAAATATACCAACTCCAAGCCAACAATGCAACCATGCAAACTCTAGGAAAAAAAAATGTATGCCAACTGTTGCCTTGGAACTCATGAAATAAATTATATTCCCATATTTTTCAGTCACGATATGAGACCTGAAAAAATAGCACATGATAGATATTAAAGAAAACAAAACCCTATCGACTTGTTGAAGACGAAGCAATAAACACTTTGAACCAACCCAAGAAGAGACCTGACTAGAATATGTCAAAGGCTTGGATCTGAATCACAGTTTATTTCGTTCTTTTCGAAAGATAAGATCATATTTTAATTTAGTGTATTTAGCAGATCGATCCGACCTGTGAATAAAGGTAGAGGTATTTATAAATGAGTCGGAGCTACTAACTCCACTTATTCCAATTTTTTCTAAATAAAAATATATGTATTTTTAAAGTTATTTTTAGTGTAAAAATTACTTTAATTAGTCCTACTGAATAAAACTATTTATATATGAGTATTAAATTGTATTTTCAATTTTATTGAATGAAAATCTTAGATTCAACCCGACCTCCTAGACTACATGGCATAGGTTACTTGATATGTAGCATCGGTTGCATGCATGTTATGAAGCCGTTGATAGGCTATACACGGACTAAGAAAGGCCATACTGTTTTTATTTTACACATTAATTTAACTTTACAAATTAATCTAGCTAAATGATGTCACGTGTACGTCTCAAAAAACTAAAATTTTATTTTCTTTAAGTCAAGTAGAAAAGGGAAACAAATTATACCAATTAGCCTTCGATGATTACTAAATTATATTTGCTATCATCAAGAACACATGGTCACTCGACTAAATAGTTGTCGATAGTTATCAAATTGTTTGACACTATAATACCCGCGATGGATCCATGCTGAGGGGATATCACAATCAATCCAATGCACTTGTTGTAGAGGTCCTACTATTTCTTTTTTGAGATTAGTTCATAAAATAGCCTTTATTTGGCTTTCACTTACAAGCTTGTAATGTAACCACGTCCACACTTTGTTCCATGCTCAATTATTCTTTGTTATCAAGATATTTCTTGATCATCAAGACTATACATTTTTTAAGCAACTTAAAATAAATTCAATTCACTTATCATTGACGACTTTTGTACGTAACAAAATAATGATGCCTGGCCTTTTCTCCATTATCCTCCTCAATGATGCAAATATGTTCAATTCAGTAATAAAAAATATTTTTTTATTGAAAGGAAAATTTATTATTTTTTCTCTATTTTCGGAAAAATAAAAAAGAAAGAATGTCTTTGCTTTATATAAATTACACATTTACTTATTTATCTTGTTATAGCTTTAATTTACATTTCACTTTTCCATTTTAAAATTTCCATTTTTTTCCGTCATGGAGGCAAAAACTAATTATAGAGAGATGAAACACCCTTCCATCTTTTGAACCACCCCTTCCATCATTCCCAAGTTGAATCCGTAGTAGATCCGAAGGGTCTTTCAAGCTTTAATCTTTGAGAGGTAAGCTCAATCTAAAATTTACAAGTCAATTGGCATATTTATTAGCTTCCTAGTAAACACCTGGCTGCATAAGTTTTTTTCACATTCTCTACACAAGGTGCTTGAAATTTCCAATATTAAGGGATACTTACTTTAATTTTCCCGTTATTTGTTTTCGGCAATTGTAAGTAGAACTTTTTTGAGAAGTTAAGCCGATTGCCCCAACAAAATCTACAGTATCAGGCTTGTTGGGCTTTGAAGTTTAAGCTCATGGTTATGACCATCGTTATAGCGCTTAAAATCTATATTGGATTTACATGTATTAGGCCCAAGTTGGAGTTCTCAAATTTTATACATAGAGGTGTCAAGGAAAGAAGAACCTTTTTTTTTTTTTTTTTTTTGGTGAAAAGGAAAGTAGAACTTGAGATCATAGGCAATGCTAAACAATCTTTTATTTTTGGGGACAAGAGTTGGGCTGCGTTAGGACTACATTTTATATCGTTCTATAAATATAACTTCACCTAAGAAGAATAGGATTTTAAGGTGGTCAGATTACATTTTGTAATGTTCTATGAATAACTTCACCTAAAAATAACAAGATTTTAAAGCATTCCTTTTTTTTTTGTATTTATTCTTATTAGGGGCTTTCAGTTACATATTTCATCTTTGAATAAAAATTGTCATATATTCCGTGTTTCAAATACTAAAACTAATATCCGATGAAATAGAACCATTTCAAATAGAGATCCAACTCACAAAAGTTAAACTAATAAAGTGATTATTTATTTGTAATAAAATGAATTGAAGCATTTGTACATTTTGAATATTAAATGCGAAAATATACTATTTATCCTATATAATTAATGCATTTGACCTTGCATTTTGGCCATTTTTTTTAACAACACGTTCAGATTTCAATCACGATTTCATCAAAGTTCTAACACCTCAAATTGACATTTTTACTCGGGCCGTAAATATAAAAGTTCCACTTTCAAAAAATTCATATTTTCCAATGTGATTCTTAAAAGTGGGTTTCACCTAAGGATGACAGCAAGGAAATGATTAAAATCAAAATCAACGGTATTCGACCTGTAAAAAAAATTCAATAATGAAAATCGATGGGTACTTAATAGGTTTTTATTTTTATAAAATATAATTAACGGGTTATTTGATAAATTTTGATACTAGACGATCAACAAGTATTAGTTTTTCTTAAAAAAGAAGTGATCCAGCCACACCTTTAAGTACCACTTCACTTTAATCGAGAGGAAGAGACAACAATTATAACAAAAATATCATTTAGTTCGTCAATCTTTAAAAAAAAAAAAAAAAACAAAGTTCTCTTGGGCCTCAGAATGGATGTTTTTATTTAGACATCTTGTTTGGGCTAAGACCAAAACTCGTATAAGTTATACTCTAAACGATTCCAATTACTGTTATTACATTTTTTTTTTATAATTAATCGATCCGTTACCATTCTTAATTTCGAAGCTGAACGCATAGACACTCCCGAGTCAAAACCTGACTTTAGTTAACTAAGTTGAACAGTAGACACCACAGTAAACAAAGTGAAACTTCCTAAAATATTTGTGATAGCTACTTAAAAATCTGTCTCTCACACACACACACACAAAAACCGAAAAGTGCTGAGCGGCGAGAGAACCCCAAAAGCCTCGCCCCCACATTTCAATCCGTAAGCTTCATTTACATACCAAATTAACGAAAAGGTAACAATTATCGCATCTCATTTTTCACTATAATTATCATCTTAATCGATTTTTTTATTTTTTTGTCATTTCATTTCCACATTTAGTTTTCTAGGGTTTTACCCTCAGATCTCTAGCTCAAATACGCCTACAAATACTTATTTTTATACGCGTACGATTATTGATATACTCAATGGTGTGTATTTGAATCTGTATTTGGTGTATGATGGTTTAGGGTTTGATTTTGATTGTAGTTATAGTGATTGACTTTGATTTGATTAATCGTACTGTTTCCTGATCTGTGACGTGAAATGCCGAAAAATTATTTCCAAGTATTTAGTTCGATTTTTTATCGAAAATATAATTTTTTTTATTGGTCAAAATTATAAATTTTTATTTGTTTTTAATCTGTCTTCTTGACTCCTATGTGTATAAGAAAGAAAAAAGTAGTTTTCTGTTTACATTATTTTGTGATTTCCTTTCATTATTGCGGTTTTGGATTACGGAGCTTAAGATGATGGAATTCAACATGAATGTATCTATCACTAACATATAAGTTTGATTGAGATGTTGTTTAAACTATCAGTGTCAGCAACATGAATTATGATGATTCATAAGTCTTGGCTCATGTGATTTTGATTGTGTCTCGTAGTTACTAACTTCTTCAAGCTTCATACTGATGTTTGAAAATATGCTCGATGTTTTGTCTACGAGGATTTGTAATTTAAATAAGTGATTTTCCTATATTATGGAATATTTCTTGCTGTACAGATTGGAATTTTTAGAAGATTTTACATTATTGGCCCTAACCAATAACTACCTTAGGTCTCAATCTGCTGGCCAAAATGGTTAACTGCAGTTATTACTTAAACCACATACTCTTTTCATGTCTCAGACCAATGCGGGACGTCACAGTATTTTCAGTTTATTGTATTTTAGGAGATCTTTTGTTGCTCAAAAGTTTCTAGGAGATTTGCCAATTCTTGTCTCGTTTAAATTGTCGGGGTTTCTCGATAGTGATTAATCTAGACGTTGGTTGTCGTTATTATGTTGTTTTCTGTTTAATTAACATGCCAGTTGTTCATTCATCTACATTTGTGTTGTATTATACTTATATTACCGCATTTAGGATTTATTGGGAAGTCGATGGCATCCAAGTTGCAACAACTACAATCTAAGGCAGGCCAAGCTTCACAGTTTGTTGCTAAGCATGGTGGTGCCTACTACAAGCAGCTATTGGAGCAGAACAAGCAGTACATTCAGCAGCCACCTACTATTGAGAAGTGCAATGAATTGTCTAAGCAGCTATTTTACACACGTCTTGCCAGGTTATTCTCTTGGCACTCTATTTGACTTTTTCTTTACCAGCTCTTTTTATAGGCATTTGGTGTTTCAAGTTGTACGTGGACATTCTCATTTTTAAAAGTTTACGTAGATCCTTTGTATTTCACTGGATCAGCAACGTGTTGCTTACTTGGCATTCATGTCTCGTCATACATGAATAATAATCAAATAGGCTTGTAGTTTTAACTGTTTTTGACTCAGATAGTGATAGTATTAGATTTGAATGGCTTCTTTCTTTGTCATAATCATCGGGGAGACAATGTTAGATACATTTCAGATACCCAATAAATTAATTAGGAGTCCAGCAATAATAATTGAGGAGCAAGGTTGGTTAAGATTGCCTTCAATAAACCCAAATTTCTGGACTTGATTGGACTTGTTCTTTTCATCTTCCTTTTTTTCCCCCCTTTTTCCCTTTCTCCCTTTCATTTTTCCAAGGGTGCATAGTGGCCATCTAAAAACTTTGGACGTTTGAGCAGTGCAACAACGTAAAATTTTAAACATCAACTTTGTCCAGCAGATCTAGAAGAACAACTGTTAATGATCTAGCCATAGGTGGTTTATCGTATTAATGCTCTTATTATGTTGGCATGCAAATTCTTGGTTCACCATATAGTGCAAGTTGTGATTGTTAACTTTCGAGGCGGCTGAATATGCTGATAACATTGTGGTGATGAATTTGACAGTTCTCTCTCTCTCTCTCTCTCTGTGAACTCCCCCCAAACAACATGCTGCGGGGAGCATGAGGGGTTATTCTAAAAATATCTTGTGAAACATCTTTTTGGAAAACGAGAAAAAATTAATATTAAAAACAAAGCATGAAGATCACAGAACCTCAATAAAGGCTCCTTTTGTGGTGTTAATGGAGCGGTTTGCTTCTTGCATTGGCATATAAACAGGTTGGGATGAGAGACAAAATGACTTGCTCATGTGGCAAAAGTTATGTTGCTCATATTTCATGGTCAATGGTATGTCTTTGCTAAATATATAATGGCTTTGTTGTTTTACTTGCAGCATTCCTAGTCGTTATGAATCACTTCAGAAGGAACTTGATTACGTCAAGCACATGTGGAGAAACAGGCATGAGCTGAAGGTTGAGGATGCTGGTATTGCTGCTTTGTTTGGCCTGGAGTGCTTTGCATGGTATTGTGCTGGTGAGATTGTCGGAAGGGGTTTCACATTCACCGGCTACTATGTCTGAATGCCAGCAGCCAGCCAAAGATTGTTTCGGGAGAATTGATATTTATAAGCTCTGTGTCACCAATTGGGTGATTTTGAGTCGCTGGCATTTTCTGTGCACGATTTTGTTTTCCTTCTATAGTTTTTGAAGCTGAGAAATCAGTGCTTCTATTTGATTTTCTCAATAATCAGCAAATTGGATACTTCATTTCCCTGCAGAATGGCTTAGGTTGATGAACTTTGTAACAGTGATTTCATATCCATTCGAAGCTACTGCAAACTGTGATGAATTTAGGGTTCTCGTTACGCACGAAAACTTCCACAATATCATGCAGTGATTGTTCTCCCAAGTAGTGAAATTATCATCTGTTGTGTGTATGAATAGGGAGAATATACTACTAAGTCACTGCATTGCCCAGGAGAACTATCTCTTATGATTGCTGTGTGATTTTGATTATTTTGAACGAGTCGCTCTTCAGTCCGGCTTTGTGGTCTGTGCCCCAGTAACATATGCGGGGCCTACACCTCTCTCTCTGCGCCATACAAACCGCCACATGGTCCGTGGAAGGCCACTTCTGGAATTCTACATTGACATCGTTCTAAGGGACTCAACTAAAGCGAAGTGGAGAGAAAACTATATATGGGAAATGGCCTTGAAACGTTTAACGTTTTGAACGTCTCTTTCTTATTGTAGGGTCTATTAACGTCTTTAAGCCTTCCTCCTATCTACATCGATGGCGATTGAGGAGAAGACCATCATGGAGTTGGTATGGGATTGGCTCATAACACTTTGCAAAGATGGTAGCTTTCTGAGACCGACAATTGAAGACCGTAGCTCATCACCCAATACCTAGAGATTGAGACTAATAGCAAAGCTTGGTTGAGCTCATTCAGGGTGTTATACCGCCTCATAGCCCACTAAGGCCGGCAGTTGAAGATTGTAGGAAGATGTTGCAGCAGTGAGGCAAATAAATGTGCAGAGTAATTAGTTAATTACGGTTTGACCATCCTTTGGCAGTGTAGATGTGGATTTAGCTTTACCTACTACTCTCTGAGTGCTCTTAAAGAAAGACGGGAGGGGCGATTCGTCCTCTCGGATCATTATTGAGCAACAATTAGGGTTAGCTTTTTTATTTTCTTGTATTTAGATATCGATCAGGCTTCCCTTCAAATCAGGTGAAGAAAAAAAGAGGAAAAGAGGAAAAGAGGAGTCCTTTCTAAACGTTAAAGATACACCATTGACTCTAGAAAAATACTTATATTTGTGACGTTTTGTTTTCGAGCTTTCTTCGAAATTTACCTTTCCAAGCTCTTCTGAGCCTATTCTCCTTTGTACCTATTATCTTACGCCTCGGAGACAAGTCCGAAACAGGCAGGACGGAAAATGAAGTTCCCGCGGGAAATTACATCGGAAAGTTCAGCGGCTTTGAGGTCAATAAGTTTGTCCTTGTATCTGCTTCTGGGTGCTCTCATATGAAGAATTATACTACTCTTGACCAGTCCATAATATACGCAGTCTTGTGTAAGTGTCAAACGTCTGACACATTCAAGTGCAAGTGTATCCCCTCGATTATAAAAACTAACAGCCACAGGACTGCTAAAGCCAACATGGAAGGTAAATGGGGAATTAGCCAACTAATGAATATTTTTCGAAATTCTTCACGTTGTTGTTGGTACTTATATATTAAGTGTGTACTAACTAGTACCATTCTAGGAAATCTATGTAGTATAAAACTCTAAAAGATTTTTTCATATTTTTTCGATTCACATAAAACTTAAAAGTTATGACAAATTAACAAATGAAATTATACTTTTGCAAATCGTTTTGTTGTATTTTTAATATGATTTTTAAGTATAGTTGACTTGTGTTAAATGTCTGTATATTTTCAATATAGTTTTAAGCAAGGTCAACTCGCATTAGGGCAACTTTTAGCCCTAACACCATCATGTATTAAGCGTGATTCGAGATTTAAGAATAGTCTAGTGGTGAATTTGAGAGATTAAAATTCAAATTTCATGAGGTGATGACAGGTAAGGACGGGGGGTAAAATAAAAGCGTGATATAACAATTGTTAATTGTTTATATTATTTTATTATAATTGAAATAATAATTTAAAATAGTTAGATTTCGTAAGGAAAGTAATTAAAAACATGAAATAGAAGTACTATGCTCTAATCATAAGATTATTACACGAACAGCTTGTTTGGATTGGGGGAAATGAGGGGAAAGGGAGTGAGGGAAAGGGTTAATACCATCATTTCCCTTGTTTGTTTTCAAAGTTTTTTTTAAGGAGAGAGAAATGAAGGTGAGGAGACAATACTTTAATGAGCACTTTTTCACTCCCTCCAAATCGGGGTAAAAGCAAAGGGAAGGTAATCCAATAAATTATCTTGCCCATTTTGACCTTATCATTTTAATCTAATACCAACTTTACCATTGCACCCAAAAGAATATGCAGACAATAAATTGCACCGGACAAGCTTCAACACCTTCTCCACCATAACCATCATACATCTTATTTTCTTTTCTTTGCTAGGTTCTGCTTGTTTTTTTTTCTTTTTTTTTTCTTTTCTTTTGTGATTGTTAATATAAAATAAAAAAGGGCACAAAAATTATTTTACACATAAAATTTATCCTCTCTTTCTATTTTTTCTTTAATCTAAACAAATGACACTCATCATCCTTTATGATACTCTCCTTTCTTCAAATTATCTAATCTAAACATGATTTAATCATCTCCTCTCCTCTCCTTTATAATTCTCTCCCTTCCTCTCCTTTATTAAACATCTTCCCTTCAATCCAAACACACTGGAAAACTAAAGTGGGTCCAAATTTTGTAGGTAGAGACTTTTCTTCCTGCTGTCTTCCGCCGGCTAATCATGAGAGTTTTTTTATTTTTTATTTATTTAAAGGGAAGTGTAAGGTAATATAGCCAATAAGATTTGAGTTCGTAATTTCTCACAAATACTGTAAATGTTATGCCGTTAGAGTAAAGGGTTTTTGGCAGATTTTTTAGCACTAACGCGGTTGGAAACTTCGTGATGGACAACAATGTCTTGACATCGCTTTACTTTGTAGTGATAGGGAAATGTATTCACCACACGGAACCTACGACTATAATACTAATTAATTGGGTCGCGAAGACAACATAGCTAAGCAACTTCATTGTTGATGATGTTGGTGCATACGTACGCGTTTCATTTGTTAAACAAGTTAGGTTAACTAAAGCTTAAGAAACCAACGGGTTGCTATAGGTTGTACCCAATGACACTTGCAATATTAGTTGTGATGAGGGATAAATACTTGATTTGATATAAAATATTGAATATGTTCTTAAATGATTTGTGAGACTTGCAGTAATGAGATTAGATCGGAATTGATCGATCTAATAAAATCATGACCGATCACCCAACCACTTTCAAGACTTAGCATACATCCTCCTGTCTATTAAATTAACTGAATATACCTTATTCTCCATAAAATACGGGAAAAATATTTGGGTTTATGCCACAATTCACGAGAAACCTTTCTAAGAATATTCCATGGGACAAAGGGGATTAAGACCTTGGGCGGGTAGGTCGGGCATCTATAAAATTCAGGAAAATATTCTCCAAAATAATATAAATATCTCATCTATTCGCAGCATAAGATAATTCATTTTTTCTCTAAACACTCCCTGCTTAAATATATTTTTACTAGAGTCATACAAATACTGACTTGAGCGTCAGAGTTGTCCCACGAGGATAGTCCATTGTTTGTTTATTGTTTGCAAGTTAGTTCAAATTTAAACCTAAGAAAAACAAGTTAGCTCGGACCGTACTCGATGACTGAAGATTCAAGTTTTGACTTTAACAAGTAAAATCACATCATGTGAATTTCATCAATTTAGAGAACCGTTTGGATTCAATTACTAGTTTCGGGTAACTAAAACATGTTGTGTTAAGTCATGAAAAATGCTAGGGCTGAGGAAAAGTTGAGGAAAATAATTGATCAATCACTTAAGATGTTTCTTGCCGTGGGTTTACTTCTTTTCCTATTATTGAACATATCTTCAAGTTGGGGCGGGGCCATAATATATTGTTAGTAAAAACTAGATAATTTTGACCAAAATTAATGGAGATGTTTAGGTTAAATGAGGATAAAATAGTTTTGCAAACTAGAAATATAGAGTATTTTAATATATTTTGTAAGATTCGTAAGGACAAAAACCATATAATAATAAAATTAATTGTGAAGATGACTCACAATAAGAATTAGTAGTGTCGCGATATGAATTCAATTCCACTTAAGAAATTAAGACCTTGTTTGGGTCTATTTTATTCAATGGGATTAAAACTCCTATAATTTAAAAAGTAGATTTGTCTTGCTTACAAGGGCTAATTTAGGATCATCAATAAGCGAAAACAAATATAATTTCAAAAATCAAAATTATAAAGATTGCAGGACTAAGTAATTTTATAAATAATTTAAAAAATTAACGTATTCTAAATTATTTTACATATGTTCTTGTTTTCGCTTCATCCAGTAACCCGGGTAACACAAATAATGGTTTTCTTTTTCCTTTAAAAAAAATGACCAATTTAATCCTTACGTTGATTTTTCCTCTGAAGTTTGGGAGAGTCAACTTGGAGTAAGCGTTATTGGTCATTTTCAATGTCTTAGATATTATTTATATATCGCCTCATATGTGAATTTTTAGTTTTAAAAAGAAGAGCTTCAAATAAAAAATTATATTATATTAAATATTTACATAAAAAATAATAAATAAATAATAAAAATAGAGTAATATCTAATAACACAAATTTTTTTTTTCCAAGTTTGGGAGAGTCAACGTTGTAAAAGCTCTACCGGTCTTTTCCATGCCTTATACTACGAAAAAATATCTGTTTTTCTTGTAGAATTGACATTTTTTTTTTTATCTGAAAAAAGTTGAGACATTAATGCAGACAATTGACACATGGATTAGGGGCTACATACATAATTGGTTGCATTAAATAATATATATATAAAGTAGGTAAAGGCTAACAAATTAGCAAATAATTAAGGCCAAGCGAGTACTATAAGTATAAATAAAAAAAAAAACAAAGTCCTAAAGCATCACTTTTGAAGTAGCGTACACGTTGGGGGAGTTAAAATTCTAATTCACTGGATGTTAAAGATTCATAATTTAATACTTATATTTAGATAATTTTTTTTAATAAGAATTAAATTATTTTTTTAAATATTAAAAGTATTTAAAAAAAAAAAAAAATTGGGACTCACTCATCATTGAATGACTTTGACACACAAATAACAAACTTGAAAGCTAATATGCAATTGAAATAGACATATTTTTGTATCATTGTAAATTCCTCTTTATCTTAAGATTTTAACTTAACCTACACCATCTTTGGCTACTCCATAATAGATGATGGAAATAATTAATTTGTCATGTGTTTGAAGAACTCATTTTTCTTTCTTTCGTTAGAGATTACAAATAATTAATTACTTTCACAAGATTACACCCCATGACAAAGTAATAGAAACTGCTCCTCATTTATTTTTGTCCAAAAAAAAAAAATTAAATTTTATTAATAAAGAGCAAATATTGGAGCACGCTGTCAACCGATGCCAAAGTTGCAATGGTTAATATTACATTAATCCTACCACCAAAATAAATAAATAAAACTAAAATACTCAGTTAACTAACATAACAGTCGATCTTCGTTATTTATTTTATTTATTATTGGTTTTGATATAATTGAAGCCAAAACTATTTAAATTTTTTTTATTATAATAAATTACTACCTAACCATTTTATCAATTTTTGAGATACCCTATTCAATAATTTTTTTTTTGAATGACGTAAAAACCCATCTTGTATAGTCTAATTATTAACTGATAAATTTTTTAATATAACAATGTATCTCGCACATACATTAAAACTCCAAAATTATAAAAAAATATCAAAATTAAAACCTTACATAAATAATAATTTTATCTCAATTATCGCTAGATCAATACCGTAAGACTACCCTATCCAATATTTCACTTGGTTTCTCTTTTTATTCATTTATTTTTTGTTTAATTAATCCATTAAAATTGATATAATGGAACAACCTTAGCAAAAAGTAAAAGCAGAACAAAGTCCAAGTCCAAATCAGAAAAGTACAAACAAATCATTTATCTTTTCAGACAAGAAGAAGAAGCTCAGAAAGTTCCAAATCCATGTGTAGTTTTACAAGCTCTCCAAAGTCAATCTCGTAAACCGTTACTTATAACTTTTTTATTTTTTATTTTTTTAATTCAAAATATAAATTTATACGACATAATTAAATTAAATAGACTTGAATCGTTAACCTCTCCTATAGCGATTTATATCCCACCACTTGACCAAAGCCATAGTGGTTACTTGTAACTTTCTCATCTCCCTTCCTCAATTCATCTTCATCCCAAACCACACTTCTTCACGAAGAATATTCTTTTCTTTTTTCTTCTATTTATTTATTTCTTATTTTTCCCTTTACAATAAAACATACAAAAAAAAGTTGTCAAAAGCCTTATTATTATTGTTGTTCTTCAGATCCATACAAAACCCGTTCGTAATTAGTCTTGTTTCGATTAAACAGCAGGAAAAAAAATGAAGAAATCGAAATTATTGCAAAGCTCTAAAGATATGCTGCACAGAAGCTTCAAGCCTGATAAATGGTATGTATTTTTTTATTCGACTCTATACCATAATCTGAAATAATTATATAGAATTAATATGTGTTTTTTTTTTTTTTTTGATGAATTGGATTTGAATTCATAATAAAATATGTATATATATATGTATGATGATGATGCAGCAAAACATCGTTGAGGTTAGTGACATCAAGATTGAAGCTGTTGAGGAACAAGAAAGAAGTGCAAGTCAAGCAGATGAGAAGAGAAATTGCGCAGTTGCTTGAGTCTGGACAGGATCAAACTGCTCGAATCAGGGTATTTTTTTTATTTTTTTATTTTTCTGTAATTTTATTTGGATCAAGCTTATAATGGGTGCATATAATTTGATTTTTTATATTGAATATGTATATGGGTGTTGGTCTACTGTTCGGTCAAAGGCTGTCTGTGCCACTAATACACATGTGGAACCCACTTTTCTGTCACGGACAAATGGGCTGTTGGTTGAACAAAAGTTTTTTCTATATATATGTTGTATGTCAGACCATATGAAAGTTACTGTCATATATATGTGAGTACAGATTAGACCTCTTATTAGGGAGGAATTTGTGTCGTGGGATATGATGGAGAGTGGAGAATTATAATGGAGTTGACAAGGGACTGAGAGAGAGAGAGAGAGAGGCTGTGATATATTTGATCATCAACGCCAAATAATGCAAAAACAATACGCCATGAATACGTTGACCCAGGATTAAGGGGGTAGCGTAATGAGACATGTGAAAATGGCAAGGAAGACATTCAATTCCTGGTGGAGGGAATTTAACTTCTCTGGCCACCTTCACGCATTTATTGTTTCGTTTGGTAAACAGAACACTTGTACTTCTATGATTCGTAGTAATTGTCGCAGAATTTTTACTGCTAGCAGGAGAAAGTATCAAATTTTGTATACTGATAGATATTAGGTTGCAAGATATCTCGTGCTGCTCAAAGGGAAGAAAGGAGATTTTTTCGAATGACCCAAATTATCTATTATATTGTTGCAATCTCATCATTATTTGCAGAAAATGTATGTACAAATAGTTTTCGGAATTCTCCTTGATCATGTTGTTTGCGAGGTAACTTTGTGATGAGAAAATCTATTCATTTTCTTCTTTTCACTTCAATTTCAGGTTGAACATGTAGTCAGGGAAGAGAAGATGCTGGCAGCATATGAGCTAATCTCTCTATATTCTGAACTTATAATGTCGCGTATGCCAATCATTGAATCTCAGAAGTATGTCAATTTACTCCTCACGATTATCCAGTACAAACAGACCAAAAATTATAAGTCCTAATTGAAGTTTTCTTGTTGAATTAAACAGAATCTAAAGGGTTTAAATATTTAAGACTTGTCCTATTATTGTAACAGGAACTGTCCCATTGATTTAAAGGAAGCCATTACCAGTTTAGTATTTGCATCACCAAGATGTGGCGATGTACCTGAACTTGATGACGTGCGGAAGCAGTTCACGGCCAAGTATGGAAAAGAATTCATCAATGCAGCTATTGAGTTACGTCCAGATAGTGGTGTAAGCCGCATGGTGAGTTTGTGCAGCTCATATATTTCCCTTCTGATTATTGGATTTTTCATGTGATGGAGATGCTCCATGTCACTTGGTGACCACCTGAACGATAATGTCTTAGACTGACATCTCATGCTGCCATATTTCAGTTGGTGGAGAAGTTATCTGCAAGGGCACCTGATGGACAGACCAAACTTAAAATATTGACTGCAATTGCAGAGGAACACAGCATTGAATGGGATCCTAAATCATTTGGAGAGAATGACATCATGACTCGTAACGACTTTCAGGTATGATTGAGCTGCTTCCCTGTTTTCCTGTTTTCCATTTGTTTTTTGACAGTGCATATGATAATGGGCTCTTGCTGAATCTATACTGAGATCATTTGTGTAAAATAACTAATTAGATTTTGTAATATATCAGAGTGGCCCAACTACTTTCGAGGACACTAAGGTACATACCGAACCTCCACGGTATGAAGCTTCAACTATCAGAACTCCCCAGAGTCAGATGCATGAAGAACCTTTGCAGCCTGAGCAGAACACTAGATTCTCTCAAGGAACTGAAAACTTATATTATACACACCCAGGTGGTGGTGGCCCGACAATATCTTCCACTTCTCAACATGAAGTGAGAGATTCAGGTAAATTATATGCCAAGAAACAAAAAATATTGACTGACTTGCCTCTGTATTCATCTTTATTTCTTAATATTCTTTCGATATTTCTCATGTAAGAAAGGGCTGTACTGTCCAGGAGTACGTACTGAGAGTCCAGTTGGCAAGCAGCCATTTCCTAGGGAAGGAAGCTCTTCTTCTTTGGGTAGGCAGTCTTGGAACATGGAGTTTAAGGATGTAGAGTCTGCAGCACAGGCAGCTGCTGAGTCTGCAGAACAGGCAAGCATGGCTGCCAGGGCTGCCGCTGAACTTGCAAATCGTGACAGGGTTAAAAATCAGTATTTTACAGAATCACAACGGTCAGGTGTTCATGTTCAGCGAGACAATACCAATGAAAAGCATTCGTCTTCAAAATTGGCAGGTGAACAATTTCCTAAGGACTCTACCAGTAGTTTCAGTACCAACAGACAACCTAGGTCACGAAATGAAAAAGTAGAAGGTGTTGTTTATGATAATTTGCGAGGAGCTGATGGAAGATTTGACAATGGTGGTTATGATAGTCCAAAGAGGTACAATCAGCCAACTTCCTCGAGATCAAAAGCTTCAATTGATGATGACTCATTTGCTCGTGGTACACAAGATGCTGATGACTATTTTCAAGAGAACTTATCGGAAGAGGGGACTGATAAACCTGAAATTATTACAAGGAAAGTATCTCGTAATTCTGAATATGTTAGTGATCTCCAAGAGAGTTCCAGACGTGAGAACTTTGATTACATTGAAGAGAAAAATACTGTAGAGAAAAGTGTCTCCTCTTCTCGTCTTGACTCAAACAATTATGGTGATAACAACTCTTCAGATTTCTATCGCCAAAACTTTGAATCTCATGCTTTTGCTGATCATTTTGTTGGTAGTGACCACGGAAGCATTCATAGGGACATCTCACGGTCAGGCTCTGCAGATGCTGCTTCTACAGTTTCTGACGAATCAGGCTCAGATGATGGAAAAGGTTTATATGATACAGGTCCCAAGTATGACGAACCGGATTCTGACATTGATGTTTTATCATTCGGAAGAAAATCACCCTCTAATGTCTTTACAAATCCAGATGCTTGGGATTCTGGATTCAGCAACAGCAGATCACCAAAGAAATCTGTTTCTTCACGTCAAAATTCCACAAAGAAGCACTCATCGCATGGGTTCTCTGAAGTTCTGAGAGAACGTGTAGATGACGTAAAATTGGATGATTCAGTGCGAATGAAGTTTGATGATTCAGATGGGGTCCATTCTGAAAGTGAAGAAAGTATGGATGAGTTGGGAGATAGTGGGACAAACTATTCTGCAAAACTTCCTGGCAGAGGAAATCGAGGTTTGGACCAAAAACCACACTTAAAGTTGCCTCCTGACGAATTGGAGTTTAAAGAGGTGCAAAGAATGACCAATCGGAAGACTGAACTTTATTCTGATTCCTCCAAAAATTTTGGTTCTCCCCAGTCACCTTCTGGTTGGCCCCCTCAGAAAGTGGGAAAATCTGAATTGGATTTGAATGATAAGGAGTCATCAGAATCAAAGATCTCATTGTCCCATGAAGACAAAAAGTCATCTGAGAGACTAGTGGATGATGAAACTCTGACTCAAACAAGTTCAGATGTCGAGAGCAAATTGAACTTTGGAAAATTGACTGGCGGCTTGCGGCACAAGGGTTATACCCTTCCCCCATACACAAGAAGTCGGTTAGATGATGTTTCATATTTGTCAAAGAAACCAGCTGAAGAAAGTTCCGGCACAAATTTGGAATCACCTGCTTCACCTGCAGCTGAATTTCCACTTAATAGTGGAGCTAATGTACATTTAGATAACAAAACAAGTCTAAGAGCACGGAATTCCCTTTCTGACTCAGATACTGACAGTTCTGAGGATGAACTTCCGGTGCAGACTTCAAGTCACAAGAAACCATATACTCAAAAAGCAGGAAAGGTGACTGAAACAAAGCTGATCTTAAAAGGTTCAGTTAAATATTTTGAGTCAGATTCCGAGGAGGATTTGCCAAAACAAACCTTTGCCGGAAGAAATAATTTGGGAAGTCGATTATCGCGAAGGACAAAAGCTACTCCTTCTGTGGGAACTTCCAAAGTACAGCCTGCACGTGAAGAACACAAAATTTCTGATTCTGGTGCAGGATGGAAATCTGCGTCAAGTTCTTATGGTGCCCAACCTCTAGAAGAACCAGAATCTCAGACAAGGAGCTCAGGTCAGTCAAGAAATTCTGAGCAGCCTAGCTCAGCAAAAGGATCATTTGAGAAAGCTACTCCTTCTGCAGGAACTTCTAAAGTTTGGCCTGCACGTGAGGAACTCAAAATTTCTGATTCTGGTGCAGAATGGAAATCTGCGTCAAGTTCTTATGGTGCCCAACCTCTAGAAAAACCAGAATCTCGGACAAGGAGCTCAGGTCAGTCAAGAAACTCTGAGCAGCCTAGCTCAGCAAAAGGATCCTTTAAGGCAATGCCGGATTCTAAGACGTCATTACGACAAGAAAGTCTGAAATCAACTGCTGCAGAACAGCCAGCCAGCCCTCAGCAAAAGGTAGATGATGCAGTAGGTAGCACCAAAATTTCACAGCCATCACTGTCGAAGGGGGACACGTTAGGTAGAGTGGACAGCGGTAAGAAAGCTAGTCATGTTCACCCAAAGCTTCCAGATTATGACGATTTATTCGCCCATTTGGAGTCGCTTCGCAAGAATCGTCAGTAATTATTCTCGATTTCACTCGAGTATGGTATATGCATTAGTATGGTATATGCACTACAATCTTTATTTTTTGTGGCTTTGTGAGGGAAACAGAACTGATAGTTAAAGAGATTTGTGATTACAGCTTTGATCTTTTATTCTTATTCATCGTATCATATATAAGAAAGAAATACATTGATATAGCATTGTAAAGTAACTGAGAGGCTTTCTCTGATTGTAATAAGATGTATGATAATTGAGGATATGAGAATTTTGAGATGGATGTGAGTAATATTAGAAATGAGGAGATTAGAAATTATGTAATTCGAGTAAAAATGGTAATGCTTCAAATTGAGTACAATATGAGGAAGAATTATTTGAAATGGTTTACGCATGTAAAGATTAAGAGGGACCTGTAAAGAAACCCGTTAGAAAATGTAAATGTAAGTTGTTGACTGTAGGAGGGCAGATTGAGGCTTAAGTGTACTACGATGAAAATACTTAGAAGAGGAGTTGTGTTATTTCATAAAAATAACAGAGAAGATAACTTTTAATAAAAATGAGTGGTGCGACATAAAAAAAAGATTACTTTGCTTGTTGTTAAGAGGCCAACTTATTCTAAGAGGTTGCTTTCGGAAGTTTATCTGCGAGCCTAAGACAGACTTAGAGAGAGATGGAAGCCTCACCAAAAGTAAAGAGAAGACAAGGCCAATAAAGTCAAAGACAAGGTACAGCTGCTCCACAGGGAAGAGTTAAATTCATATTTCAGACTCCTATTTAGTTAGAAGGCTTTCCTTCCTTCCCATGGAACTTGTACCTCTGTAGATGGGCTATTTGTGTACTGGCCTCACTCATTTGATAAATTTTCGCTTTTTAATTGGGCCTAATATGGTGAGCTCCTTATTTATTTATTTTTTTTTAAATAGGGTTTATAAGTCAAATTATATCACTTAAAATGTTAATTTTAAGAATTAATTTTAAGATTTTTCACACTTAAAGCGAGAATCATACAACTAGACAAAATGTCTAGTGGCGGTGAGCTCTTTATTTATAATGGTCTATTTTTTCTACAAGTATTTCTTCCTAATGAAAACGGCTCCAATTATTCACGTCCATATTCGCTTATTCGCAACAACGTTTTATTACACACGTGAATATTTGGTAATTACGTTATTACCAATGTTAATAGTAATAAATTGATGACACAATTATGATAAAAAGATTTAGATAATTTATAATTTTTAAATTTCACAAATAACTAATAACATTACAAGAAATATTTACTTAGCATATGTGTGTATTAGTATATACCGATATACGTGTTTAAGTTAGGAATATTTTTAAAAAATTATTCAAGATTGTCAATAATTATAAATTAAACTAAACAAAACAAAACATAATAATATAATATTTCTAAACAAATTTATAAAATTAATACTAAGGAGTCACCCAACTATTAAATGAGAGAAGGTAAATAATTATAAATGAGATCTGAATATTCTATACTCGTAACTAAATTAATACATATTTTAAATTTAACTGTAAAAAATTTTAGAATGATTCCGTGAAGTTATTTCCACCGTGTACCCCGCACCTTTCGTGCAAGAATCTTGCTGAGGTAAGCAAGCGTTTGCTACTTTTATCCTTCTTTGGTCGAGGTGTGTCGAGGATCAAACAGTAACGTACGCACAAATTAACAAGGTATTCTCTCTCTCTCTCTCTCTCTTTATGTGTGTGTATAACTGCTGTACTTTGTATGTGTGTCTGTGTGTGTCATTTCTTGTTTAGTTAATTGTTTAATTTCTATGTTTTTGTTGTTCTGCTCTGGCTTCAATTGCCATCTGATGTAACACTATTTTTTGGATTCACTTTTGGACGAGAGAAAAATAAATGAAACGATTAAAAAAATCCTCTTTCAAAATCTTTAGTAGAAAGGATTTTGTAATTCTTCAATTTGGGATTTTATAAAAGGAAAGTGAAAGTTGATAGAAAGTTTTTAATTATCCATGGTTCCGGTGCAGGTGCACGAAGCTTTCGCAATATATGGGATTTTGAATTATCAAGAAAAACCTTTGGTGATCTCCTATGTTAGTTTCATGCACGTCAAATTTCGTGTGAGCGTGTTTATCTAGCGTTTCGTAGATCTTTCTCTTATGGAATATCACTTTCATAGCCTCATCCTCTAACATGTTGACTCTTTGTTGATCGCCTCTTAACATGTCCAAACCACTTTAAATAGTTCTCTCTCATGTTGTCCTCAATCGACCCGTACTTATTCTTTAATTGCGCCCATTTCTAATAGTGTCCTTTCTAGTATCATCACAAATCCATCTCAACATTGTCATTCTCAATATCTTCTAAATGTCCAATCTTACTTCTACCTCATTCCTTGACATGCTCTCGGTGAACTTGCATTTCATGTACGTCGTCTTAGAACTACTTCATGCCTTTGGCTTTCAAAATCTGTCCAAAATTAGGACTACCTTCTTTGGCCTCATACACAAAATCAATGTTGTCCGCAAATAGCATGCAACACGGTACCTCATCCTTGGTTAGTGCAGCATCAGCAACTTCTGTAGAATGTACCGTTTGAGTGAATTTGGATCATGGTATTTGAATTTTCTCTAGTCGTGAAAGAACTTGGATCGTTCATTTCGTTACATGAACTTGGTAAAGGACAATGATGAATATAGAAAATTTGCTGATGCGAGGCACTTGATGTGGATCATTAATTGTAAATGAGATTTAAGGGTTTAGGAAGATTCCAGACTTGAATCTCTCATACAAATTTGATGAGCCTAATAGAATTAGTAACTTAGTGATACATCAGAGCAAAGTCTCAAAAGTTTATGCATAAAGAAGAAGGGAATGATGCATATTTCTTGGAAGTTAGTAGAAAATACATACAGAATTGCCGGAAAGCGGCTGGTAGACAACTGAGGTTCCGAAACTGAGCTGGTTTCTTTCATTCCCTTAAAAGATAAGCAAATGTTTAGTTTAGAATGACTAGATGAGCATAAAGCTTTGCAGTATGGTGCAACAAGCTTCTCCCTGTATCAGTTTCACAAGGAAATTTTTTTCTGATGATAATAATGTCATAGATGAGAAATTTATGTGAGAGATGTTAGTGAATTACTAGAAAAATACTGAAAAGAGCTTCTCTGTCGCGCGTAAGATGTTCGTCAACCATAGAATTGATAGAATCATTCTTGCTAAAGAATGTCAGCCTTGCATGCTTGATGACAAGATGTTGATGTTATTAAACAGAAGTTTGGTAAAACTCTTGTTCTTTTCCTTTCGGCAAATGAATATCTATTTAGTAAAACTCTTGTTCTACCTATCATTTGAAGGATAATGAAGATTTAGCTTGTTTGCATTCGATCTTCGTAAACCATAATACTCAAATTGGAGCAAATAGAAAAAGCTAGGAAGAGCAACAGGAAATCAGTATGTGTACCGGTTTTTGTACAGTTGTTTATCAGTAGGAGCTATGCTAAAGATCTCTCCATCTATGCCACCAGTGTTATTGAAGAGCAATGGAAGACAAACCAAAGATGAAAACTAGCAAGAAGGGATTACTGCAAACTGAAGAGCTGTACGAGGTAGTTTTGCGACCATCTCTTCACAATTATCTTTTTGTTTAACTCTAAAGGGTGATGATCAATTCTTTCTTTTTCTTTCATGTGACAGTATATTCTGGAAACGAGTGTATACCCTCGTGAACCTGAACCATTGAAGGAGCTGAGGGCTGATACTGCAAGCCATCCTCTGTAATTGTTTTCTATCTATGCCTTTCTCCAAGAAACATGACTTGTCTTTCTTAAGTCAAAACAGGATGTTTTGTTCTGATAATTTTAAGTTTTTCTGATTTTCTGTCAATTTGAACCACTAGACATGAACAATAAGGAATGGATCACCCCATTCAAGTTTCCGATTAATTTCTCTAGCAGCATAACTTTGTGCAGTTTAAAAGTTATAGTAGTTTTGCAAAAACATTCATCATCTACAGCTCCTGGCTTCTGAATCTAACTGCATTAGCAAAGCATCGGATCTGGCTGCAGTAATAGACACTTTTTGCGGAGTAAACTAACCATGTTGTCTTACTCAGGGCCTTGATGGCTACCGCTCCAGATGCTGGTCAGTTGATAGCCTTGCTCTTGAAGCAACTAAATGCGAAAAAGACCATCGAAATTGGAGTATTCACTGGATACTCCCTGCTCCTAACCGCTCTTACAATTCCTGATGATGGCCAGGTCAATTTTTCCACTAATCGTCTTGGTTTCTAGTAAATCTGTCCACCAAACAATTTGTTATTCAAATATTTTGTTGCAGATTACAGCCATTGACAGGAATCAGAGTGCATACAAGATAGGGTTGCCAATCATCAAAAAAGCTGGAGTGGAGCACAAAATTAGATTCATTGAATCCGATGCTCTCCCAGCTCTTGATGAACTCTTGCAACATGTGAGTATCAAACTCCTCGAAAGTTTACTATCACCAATATTTGTTTTTGTGTATGACTTACTCCAAAGCCATCTTAATATTCACATTGTTTTCTCATATCCTGTGGTTGATCATGAACAGTCCCCATTCTCTCCCTCTCTCTCTAAAGAACCTGACTGCCACGTGCTTAAGAAGACGATATGAAAGCTTAATTAAGTTTCATTGTGGTTCTGTTGCAGGACGAGAATGTGGGAAGTTTCGGATTTGCATTTGTTGACGCGGACAAGATTAATTATTCAAAGTACCATGAGAAGCTGTTGAAGTTGTTAAAACCCGGTGGGGTTATCGTATACGATAATACGCTTTGGTTAGGAACAGTTGCTATGCCTGAGGAGTCAGTTCCAGAGGGAAAGAAAGAAGGTCGTTATCATACAATTGAGTTCAACAAATTTCTGGCAGCTGATTCTCGTGTAGATATTTCTCATGTTCCTTTAGGTGATGGTATCACTGTTTGTAGGATTCTCTAATGACATCTTAGTTTATTGTACTACACTAAATGTCATATGTGGTGGCTGGAGACTTGAAAGAACTAAGGGCTTGGTCTTATAGACGCCCTATTTATTTGTGCGAGACGTAAACACCTTTACATACGGACGTTTTCAATAATTTTCCAGAACTAAGATGAGTTGCTGCCCGATTTTCTTCAAAATCAACTATGAATTGTCATCTTTCTGACAAGTAAATAAATTAAAATCGTACTATCAATGCTTCTATGTATAACACATGCAAGCAAGAGCATGGGACTTTTATCATTTCCGTAAACACTATTTGTCTTTTAAGGGGGGCAGAACACTATTTGTGTTTCTGGCCCAAGGGATTACATCTCCTCGTAAATTCAATGTTCGTAAATTATTTAAACTATTTTATCATAATTATATAAATAACTCATCACAATTGAATTTTTTTCATAAAATTATAATGATTATACCATCAATGTCTTCTTTTGTGCACCTATCGTTAATCGGAGAAAATCGGTCAGACCGATCATCATTTCGTTTTGGTTTGATATGAAAGATTTACAACATCTTTACACTAAGGGGTAACAATTTTCGAGCAACTGTCTTAGATGTCGGTACCTGCCTCCCTTTAAGAGGTTATGTATTGGATGTATAATATTATAAGGGAATCTAACTTCGTGCTTGACGTATATGAGACTACATCTAAAAGAAAAGTTTTTTTCTCAGGCACTATGCAAACTAACCTTAATCCCCTTGAGCATAATATCAGGTTTTGTCTACTCAAAATTCCTCTAATATGCACACAATGAAAGGGCCGAGTGACATCAAGAAATAAACTTGTCTTTCATATGTAAGCCAAAGTTCATTGACAATAAATCTCAAGTTTCGATAAAACATCAACATTATTGTACTCCAAAGTCCTCAAATCATGAAATCTGTAAAGGGTTAAATTTTTCACTCCTTATGTAATAATACAAGATCTGGCCATTGATGACAATCATCATCTCTACCTTACTAGGACAAAGATCGTATTGAAAATCGAAGTAAAAATTTGAAAGCAGGGAAATTCCCACATGCTACATAATATTCAAACGCGCAAAAATTACCATGAAATTTAATTGTGGGATACTCTAATTCCTGCCAAAACTATGCCTCCACAAACTACCACGCCGAGGAAGCATCAATGCTACAAGATCCGCTCAGCTTTCATGTTGATCACTAGGAAGTCTTTGTAGAGGATTTCGCTGAATTGGGAATGTCAATTGATATTATCATAAATATAGGCCAGTCTAATCAGATTTATTTGCTTTTGCGGCAAATGTTTCTGCTACGAGAAGAGGGAAGGCGATGGTTGCGTCGCAGTGGACCTGGAGAAAAGATACAATTGGTTTGCACTTAAAACCTGATCAGAAATATATCAAAGCAGAAATGCAAACTAGAGACCATTTCGTTACAAGGATGAAAGAACAAAAATCATGAACTATAAAAATAATTTTTATGACTGGAAAAACTTTATACCTTCACAGTCTTCGCAGAACTTCGTATTTTGCCCCAAGAAACGGCTTCATCAGGACGTGCACCAGAATCACTTCCATCAAATTCCTGTGCTGTGTTAATAAACACAGCAAAATCAGCACCGTTGCGCATCATATTTGCATTGCATATGTGATGCTTGGGTAACCCTCCCCCAAGAACAATAATTCCTGTCTTCCTCAAACCGGCACGTACAGCCTCACTGTTCATGGCCCTAATATCTGTTTATAAAGAAGTATACTGTCAATTCAATTCCCGAGATACTATAAGTTGGTATGACCAGATGAATACAATCTCATTACCTTGCACAACGTCAACAACTAGACCAGGGTCTTTGCGGATAGAATGTATGTATAACATGTCACCTAGTGAGCCATCGGTCAAACCAGGGCAATAGACAGGGATGTTGTTCTGGAAAGTAGAAGACCAGTAGCAACAGGTGTATATCAGAAAATATAAAGAACTCCTTTACCATGGTATATGCACACTAAAATAGACTAAAACCACAATGGAAATGTTCTTATCAGACTGACAAATAAACTGAGAGAAATTTTAAGCCTTGTGTACATTGATTCTACAGGTTAAAAGATTGACTAGTCTTAGCACCGAACCTATGAACTCTTGGAACAATTAGATATATACAGAAATATATGCGTATTATATAATCAGCAAACTGGCACATACATACATACATGAACACATCAGCAAATGCTAACTCAGTGAGCCGCAAAATGGAACAAGCAGTGTACAATGTAGTACATTCATTCTAGAACAATTTGGCAATTTAAACGGATTCTCCATATATCATTATTTGTAGGATCGTTACTAGTAGGAAATTAAGAGATGCAATGATCAAATGCATACCCTTTCATGTGAAAACTATAGAACAGCAGAAGAATAGAATTTGTCTAACTAACCCGTAAAAGCTTTATGCAACAGAAAGTGAATGGCCAACCAGCAAACAGAAACACACATCATGTTGCAAGGTTTAACTAGGAACATGTCCTAAAGAAAATTCTTCAAAAAAAATTTCACAATTCCAAGAGCAACCAAGAAAGATACCGATAAGATACTGGGGAGAAACTCGTCTAACGAAACATTAGATAGAATATGGTTGAATAATTACCTTGTACGCCCAGTACAAGTACGAGCTCTCATCATTGATTTCTTTCCCAAGTCGAGAAATAACTTTAGACGGTGTCCACAATATTTTCTGGATACAAACAAATAAGATAACAAGATTATCAGAATACTACCATCAGCGAAGACTAATGAATGTTACCCTAAAAGAGAAGAGAGCAACAGTTAAGAGTAACTTCTTAGTCTCACTAGAGGTTATGTTCATCTCAATTCCACAAGAGAGAAAAATTTCACAGAAGTTGATCTCATACAGATCGACCAATATCATTGTTGTTATATAACATGGATGGAAAATCACACCCTCAATCAGAAAGATATCTTTAATTTCTAGAGTTTGTTGGTGCTCCTCTTGTACAAGTATTTGATTCATTTATACGCCTTACTATTATAAATTAGATTTTAGAACAATTTCCTTTGTAGAGGGCTTGTTACCTTATCGAGGCATGTTAAAATCTCCTATGCTATTTGTTTGTGCTACTATTTTCATCTCTCCAAAATCTTAACTTAAACTTCTATTCCTCTGCTTCTTTACCTTTAAGAAGGCATTTGATGAGCAAGAAAAACGATAAGGATATTATAGCTTCTCTATTTTTCCTGTTGGTGGATAATTGCCTAGGAGGATTATAATCTTTATCGTTCTCTCATTCTTTCACTTGGAACAACTAATTGTCAAAAGAGATTGGAAATTATATTCCATTAGAAGATGACAGTCTCTAATTATGCAGTTTTGATTTTCTTTTTTTATTAGTCAGTGTCGGTATTCTTAATAGGTCTTCAGCTTCGTATGGGCATAACAGCACAAGAAGGCTTAAATTACTCCAAAAGCTATTTGAACTGCCATACCATTCAAGCAAGATAGAAAGCTAAGAGTAATTCTTAGGGCAAATAAATTTGGAACAGCACGTCAATTATACCTCTGAATTCTGCTCTTCCAACATTCGATCAAAAATGTTCATAATCCAATCCTCAAATTTGCAGTAGTTGTCATTAGGAACCAACAAATTTCCAATCCGATTCAGTCCTTTTGAACGTAGAACAGCTCCAGGTAAAGAAAAATCACCTCTATAAGTAGGAGCTAGGCATTTTATAAGATCCTCTTCTATACCACCAGCTGTTGTAACTATCACATCAACCTGCATTCAGAACAGACAAAGTGTTCCATTTGAATATACAAAAGAAGCAAGTTTTAAAATCAAACTTCTCAGACTGCTTTATCGCTTAGGGGTTCCATAATCTAGCTAACTATTTTTTTGAGAAGTACATAATCTAGCTAACTATTGAAGCAAAGTACGCATTTTTAAAACTAATGGGATACAATATGGTGTTAAAGTGGAAATTTTGACAGGTGATCATGCATAAATGATATTCAGATAGTAATAAAGAAATAAAACTATGACCTACGAAGAAAATACTCAAGTTATCCATGTCAGGAAGTTCTCTTTTGTTATTTTTGTCAATTCAATAAATACCTTCACCCTTACAAGTCCCAAAATTTTCTCTTCCCTAGGAATTGAACTCTCAATTTATAGTGAGGCTTAGGCTTCACTCCACTCTTTTCAAGAACAAACAAACAAATGCCTAAACTTTCCAGCACTGTAATTTTGAATCAAGACCCAAACCTATCTCCCTTTCCAAGGCTTTCACAATCCACCATGTTAACATTAATAAAAAAGTATAGTATACACGTTTTTTGCAAATTTATTAGGTGCATGTCAACTATTTCTGCTTCACGAGCTGAGCTTTATTGCAAGTGGAGTTTTAAATTAACATGGCAGCTTATCCGAAATAGTGCAGCGTACTAGTATTGATAAATTAGTTTTATTCTTTGTATGAGATTCAGAGGTAACACAAAATGCAGCACATTAAAAAGTGATTTTCACATAGCACTCACCATGTGATGTTGAACAAGATAGCAAATAATGTCTCGAATGCCAGAAGAAACAAGATTTGAAGTGAAACCAAGGAAAATCTTGCACCTGACAGACTCTCTAAATGCCGGGTCTCTCTCCTTCTCACTGCAATCCTCTGTGGGGCACTCATCTGACAGCTTCCAATCTATCTACAAGCCAATCAACCCAAAATAAAACACAATCAGGCTAAACAATTTACACATAGAACATATCATAAGTATCCAAATCATTGAGTGTTCAGGAAACCCCAAAAAAAACTATTCTAATCCAACGTCAACCACATTAAAATTCAAAACCTGCACAAAAATTTTGGACAAAGTAAACCAAATCTTAAAAACGTCAAGAACAATTTAAGAAGTCTTCCTTCTTTTTGTTTTCAGTATCTGCAATGTTCGTTCGTGTATAATATTTTCGGGTCAATAGCATCATACCCCTCCAGTGCATCAAAATTTCACATTATGTTATGCCACGTGGTACAAATTTAGCCTCTTTAAGTTTTTCAAAAAGATTGCCCAATAAGCATTCCATTAACATTTCCCAAGTGGTGATAGGCAAACTTTCTAGAAAGTGTAATTTAGCATATGTGATAGCAAATAGGAGTATTATGTACTTCCGGAAAACATATGGTGATGTTTAACTTTTTAGATACTAATGCACTAATTAGCTCTCGCAAACTACACAAATCATAGAAACAAACTATTAAAATCCCAATAGAAAATCCAAATAAAGGTTTGAGTTTCAACTCGATTACCATTTGTGATAAATGACGCAAAAAATAAACATAATCTCATAGAATTTTACTCTTGCAAATATCTGAGTTAAGGTTGCATACAATAGACCAAAAATGGGTCAACCCTTCTCCAAACTCCACGCACCATGCTGCCCATTTCAGCGGCTGTAATGTTTGTTCTACTATTTTATGCGCTAATTAGCTCTCAAAATTAGACAAATTACAGTAACAAATTAACAAAATTCCAAAAGAAAAAAAAAATAACAAAATGCTGAATTTACAACTCTCTGAGTATCTCCCAAGAAATGACGTGAAAATACACACAATTTTATACCTAAAACTCAAACAATTTTCGAGAAACTAAACAAAATAACAAAAATATAGTAACACAAAGACACTAAAAATGTCCCGCCCCGAGCCAGGGGCACACACCCGGAAACAACCAGGTGGTGCAAGATTGTGAAGGTGGCAAGGAGTAGCACCTTACCCGCATAGCACTTAGATACCACTCTAAATACCATTCACGCCCTGACCCCAAAACACCAGTCTCGCCTGCAGGTCTGGGGGTTCTGGGCTCGAGGCATGCCAAAAAAAAAAAAAATTGCATTTAGTGGAGTGAAACAAACCATTTCGTTGACGACTTGGATAGCGTCACTGAGATTGGAAGCTTGAAAGCCAGTGGAAGCCATGGATTTGAGAAGGTCACGATAATTAACGCCGCGGTTGAAATCATAGCCCTCGATTTTGGTACAAGAGGAACCTTCTAGAATCTCCGATTGCTTCAACACCACTGATCGTATCGACTCCAACAGCTGCTGCTCTTTGTTGCCTTCTCCCATTTTTGCGTGATTATACTTACTCCTCACTCACTCTATATATTTGCGTCTTCTTCAAGCAGCAGCTGAAGAAATATTTGCTTTGAACCTCGTGTTTATACTTTCCCTCGCCGTACTTTTTCCTATTTTGTCTTTTATTTTTCTTTTAATTCATATCTATGCCCCAAATAGGGAAAAGCTCAATTTAGTTCTTTACGTTTATGTTAAAGATTAAATAGGTATTTGTATTTTGTGAAAGAATTATTTTTGTTTTTAATATTTTGTTAAAATATTATTTTTGTCTTTGTTATTAATTTTTATTTAATAATTAATGATTTAATCGAGGTAAAAAATTAAAATACTTTTATATTTATTTATTATAGATTAAGTGGTAAAAAAAATAAAAATAATATCAATGTGTACAAAATATATTTCAAAAAATTAATTATTATTACATAAATTATATTCTAAAATTAAAAATAAAAATAAAATATAATTTTTATATACATAAATCAACAAAAAAAATATATATAAAAAAAAGACGTCGATAGAATATTGATTTTCTTTACTCCACTAAAACCTTGCAAACTGTTACAATTAAGCCGTTATTTGGCTTAAGTGTATCACATTTGGTTAGAGAGAAACCGAATACTGCACCAACATGACATTACCACTGAAGACCAATTGTTTTATTACATTTATTTTGATGTGAAACACAAATTGTACATAGGTAAAGGGTTTAGAAATAGTATTTTTAATATGTCTATTTATAGAGCGTGGAATGTAAATATTAACACCCTAGTCAAGATGGAGATAAATCTTTCGATTGTGAATCCTAATAGTATATATATTTTATTTCAAATGAAAGTTCATACTTACCGAACAAAAAAGATAAGAGATTCTATAAGTTCTTTTAAGCTCAACCAAACCCCTCTTAGACTTTGTTTGGTTTAGTTTTTAGATGCTTAAAAACATTTTTTGTGAGTTTAAAAGTTGAACTAACTTGTTTGACTTATTTTTTAAATTATTTTTAGGTAAAAATTGAAGCTGAAAAAAACTAAAAAATGAAAATATTCAAATTGAGGCTTTTCAAAAAAAAGCTTATGTAAAAATTGTTTTTATATAATAGGGAAAGTTGTTTTTCTTTTACTTTTTCAAATATAGTTCATATTTTTTAAAGTCCGACATTACCCACAAAACTTTTAAAATCTCATCATTACCCAACACAGACTAAATAGTCAACGACTTTTATTTACCAGTAATTCTAATAAAAGTTTTACAAATTAAGAGCTGAAATTTTATAACTAGACCAAACAGAGCCTTAGTATGTTACCTTTATTTTTTTAGATATTTTTTTAATTCGTAACCTTCTGCTGATTAAAGAGATAAATTGTTTACTTAAAATGTCTGATTCTTTCTCATGTTGTCTATCTGACATGATTTTATGATCTTCCAAATGTGGTTTAGTTGTCATTGGAGTAAAAAAAATTTTGGTCCCTCAATGTTTGAAAAGTGACCATTTGGTCCATTTTTAACGGTAGACTAACGGAAAAATTATCAAGTGAGGGGTATTTTGGGAATTTCATATCATTTTTAAAAAAAATTTAAAAAAAAAGTGGTCCTAGTGGAGCCACGTGGGCTCCACTTAATCCACTTAAACTACCTAAGTGACAAAATCCAAATCATGGGAAAAGCTTCCCCGCAAAGCTTTTCCCGTTTTCCTATCAAAACACACACATACATAGCCGCGATGAAGATGAAGGCGCCATGACCAAGTGATCTTGAAGCTCGATTTCTCCATAACAGTAAAGGATTTTCAGCTTATATATCAAGGTTAGTTTTTTTTTTCTTATATCTATTTATGATTTTGAAGTTAAAAAAAAAAATTCAATGTATAATGCATGTATATTTTCTTTGTTCTTATGTAATATATAGTTGTATTTGTTGAGAAATTTCAAGTCAATGCTTTACATGTAGAGTTTATGGGTTAGGGTTTATGATCAAATACCATAATCAGGCTTAAGCTTAGGGTTTTAGCATAAAATGAGTGAGAATGTTTTTTACTTGTGTTATATAACTTATTTTTTGCTATTTTTCAGTTATTGCAATTATTTAAAAAAATGCATTTTCGGCTAGGTTGAGATTTTGAAGGCTAATTATAAGAAAATGATTGTATAATCTCCAAACATATACTTACAACAATCTTAATAGTAGTAGACTGAAAATAAGAAAAGATGGAAAAGTTATCCATCCACTAACTTGAGGTGAAAACAAAAAACAGAGATATGAACGAGAAAACATTGGACTATATGATGCTCATGAAAAGGGAAAATGGAAAAATTATACTAGATTGACAGTGTATTGATTGATGTAAAAGTTTACAATCATCTTCAAAGATCATGAATCTTGTATTAATACTTTTTATTCGTATTATTATAACATATATTTTTATTATTTTTTCTGTTATTGCAATTATAAAAAAAATACATTTTCGGCTAGTCTATTTTCGGCTCTTGTACGAAGCAAAATTGCGGTTGTTGCACTTATGCTTTAAGTGTTGTATATTGTAGATGTTGTTTCATTTCAACATCTTGTCTAATGGACAAGAAACTATTGTTCCTAATTTGGAATCCACGGGTTATGGTTATGATGAGTTTTTGCAAAATGTATATGTTGGTGTCAGAGGAGAATGGTTGGGGCAAATGATATATTTTGAAGGTGTCCATCCAAATGATGCTACACCCATAGTGATAGAGACTAATGGGGATGTGGAAAAACTTATAGCTTTATACCTTGATCAAGGTTTTACAACTGTCAATTTGAACATGCAAGTTAAATCAAGCACCGTGTCCCAAATAACACAAGAAATATCTTCAAATGATCATCAAAATCTGCCCAATCCAGTGCAACTTCCTTTAGTGAATGATACCTCATTACCTGAGCATAAAATCAATGAAGAAGTTCCAAAAGATGAAAGGAGTGATAGGGGTAAAATTTTCCAGTGGAGTGATCAAAGTGACAATAACAATGATGGTGTGGAATTGAATAGTGAACCTTCAGATGATGATAGTGTTGATAACTTGTCCAGCTTAAGGTCCGAATATGAGGAAGTAATGGTCGATGATTCAGGAGATGAAGATCAAATCAATACAAACAAGGTTGGTAAGAGTATGGCATCGGTAAGTGACAAAATGTAAGGGAACTATTTTAAGAAATCCATTTATAAAAAGGGAAAAGAATATATTCATCTTGAAGAAGGTTAAATATTTGATGATGTGAAGCACCTCAAAAACATTTTAGAAGAGTATTGTGTGCAAGTTGGCTTCAAAACAAGAAAGATAAAGAATGATAACAAGAGGTTCACAGCTGTATGTCATACTGAAGGTTGCAAGTGGAGGATTCATGCATCCACTTTTGTGGATGATAAGACTTTTAAGATTCGGTCCTTAACTGATGAACATATATGTCTTTTCAATCGGAAAGGTGTTAGAGTATCATCTAATTGGATCGCTAAAAAAATGGTGGATGATTTTAAAGTGAACATTAACAAAATAGCAGAAGAAATGTCCCAAGTGCTCCAATAGAAGTATGGGTTGCGTGCTATAAAGAGGAAGTTGTTCATCGCAAAGAGAAAGGCTATAGAATTGGTATCCAGTGATTGGAGTGAAAGTTATGCCTTGGTCCCTAGGTATGCTAAGGCTGTCATTAAGAGCAACCCTAAATCATGTGTGAAAATTAAGTGTGATGGGTTGCATACCTTAAATCCAATATTTGATAGAATATTTGTTGGCTTTCCTGCACAACGAGATGGATTCAGTAATGGGTTACGACCATTTATTGGCCTTGATGGTTGTTTTTTAAAGGGCCCTCATGGTGGCCAATTATTGACTGCTGTCGGTTTAGATGCAAATTCAGGTATTCTCCCACTAGTTGTTATGGTATGTAGACAAGAGTGTGAAGACATGTGGGGTTACTTCCTTGAGTGCTTGACAGATTACTTTGGTTTTAGCGGCACTATTACCTTCATGAGTAATAGGCAAAAGTGTTTGAAGAAGGCACTGACAAATGTATATGAAAATGACAGGCAGAGATATTGCTCAAGGCATTTATATGAAAATTTTAGAAAGAAGCTCCCAGGGGTGAGACTTAGGAAGTTATTCTGGACTGCAGCAAAGGTTTATACTGAACAAGACTTCAATAACATAATGGGAGAAATTTACGGTGTGGATCCTGAGGCACACAAGTGGTTGATGGTTGATTGCAATGAGGATGTCGAGAAGTGGGCTAGACATGGATTTGATGAAGTTTGTAAAAATGATCACGTCACAAACAACATGTCTGAGTCCTTCAACAATTTATTTCGGCACCACTGAGATAAGCCCATTTTGACATTATTGGAGTGGATAAGGAACAAGGTCATGAAAAGGTTCTTCTCAAGATCCCGAAAAGCTTTGGCATGGGATATATGTCTTCCTCCCAAAGTACTGAGCAGACTTGATAAAAACTTTCAAGCAGGTAGGCATTTGACCTTAGCACCTTCATTCGATTGGATTTTTCATGTGACTGATGAAAAAAGCTATGTGGTGAATTTGTTGGACATGACATGCCAATGTCGAGAAGGGCAACTGAGTGGCATCCCATGCAGGCATGCAATGATTTGTATCTCATTCATGAGGTACAATGTAGTTGATTATGTGCACTCTTACTTGTATGTTAGTGCCTTCAAGATGACCTACCAAGGAACGATACTACCCATTTCTGACAAGTGTATGTGGCCTACGGATGATTCCTCTCCGTGGCGACCTCTACCGAAGCCTAGAAAGAGAGGTAGACCAAAGAAGAACAAAATCAGAGAAGTTGGAGAGAGGCCTACACAACCAAGTCGAGAACAAAAATCATTCCATGTAAAGTGTTCCTTATGCAAGGTTGTGGGTCATAACAGAGGCACATGTCATCTTCGACAAAAAAGGAGGTCACCACGCCGTGAAGGGAGGAGACACGAACAGGTTTAACATGTTTATTACCTTACTATTGTAATTTCAACATAGTTTACATTATTGTTTATCGAGTTATACTTATTTCCTTATTTCTGTGATAGTCTCAGGGAGATAAGGTTGATTTCCAGACTCCTCAATCCATCATTACAAGCTCTCAGGATGTTGGTGAGGAACTCATTTCACACACTAGGTCGGATGATCATGCAGGCCTTTCATGCAGTTAGAAGAGGCCTTATCAGGACATTTTCCTGCTTGATATCATGACCTACATCTTTTTGGGATTACTATGCTAACCTTAAGGTGATTGACTAGTACATAGCATACATTTTGGAAACTTACATGACCCACTACTTTTTGTTGTTTTTTGCATTGGTAAGTCACACAAGTTACATCATGCCATATGTGCTTGTAAATATTGAACTAGAAGCACACTTTTTGTACATGGTTAATACATGTGGAATACAATACAACTATGATGGTTATATATATATATATATATATATATATACACGTTAGTAATTTTTAGTGCATGCTCTCACTATGGAATATATATATATATATATATATATATGTGTGTGTGTGTGTGTGTGTGTGTGTGTGTGTGTGTATTTTTTAATTTAATTTCAGTACGCAAGATGAATGGAACACCGTCATTGAATATTAAATATGATTAGGCGGCCAACCTGGTTAAACTCAAGTCAAAATTTTAATTTGATTTGGAATTTTGTGAAAGGTATATAGAGTTGATTTGGAGGATTGGACCAGTTATCATATATAATTGCAATAGAATAATTAGTATGTAACTTAATTATTCACCAATAAGATGCCAACTTATATATAACGTATATGTATATATGCTCATTAATCTATTATCAAGAATTGGTACAAGTAATCTACGAGCTCAACTATAAAAAAATAAGCAACTCACATGGAATTCTTTAATGCCATGCAGGAGAGAGAAAATAAGTCTAAGGGTAAAATAAGAAGATCACAAAAATTAAATATTTTCCGTTAACTTACCGTTAAAAATGGACCAAATGGTCACTTTTTAAAAGTTGAGGGACCAAAAGGTTACTTTCCCAAAGCCTGAGGGACCAAAAGGCTTTTTACTTGTTGTCATTGTCAATTAACATTATGCCGGTACCAACAATGCAGACCAACCTTGGACGGATTTTAAAATGAGGGCTTCCTTGACAAATAACCTTTTTAATTCAATTTTTGTCTACTCATTTTAGTGAATTAGTCGACCAGTCAATTGAGTGACAGACTGAGTTACTCATACACCTATGATAGGCACTATTTCAACCAATTGACCCTTCAATCATCTCTTTGCACTTTCTGCAATTGTAATTTGTGAAGTTGAACGCACAAGGATTGGGTGATGTACTTTTTACAGTTTGGTAATACAATACCCTTTTGACAAAAAAAATAATAATATAAACTTTCTAATTCATGTTCTCTAAGTCATTTCTTTTTGTGGTTATTGAATTCTCTCGCCCACTTGGACACCCAAACATTTTGATTAAAGGTCTCATGAGATCATTTTGTACACAAACTAATTTTAGTATCAGGGTTTTCTTCCAAAAAAGTGTCTGATCGGTCTTAATTTTTCTTTCTTGAAAAATGGGCAACTCCTATTGATAGTTGTGTAGCCAAGAAGCAAATAAATAAATCTCCATTACTAAATAAAGCATTCTTTTTCGTTAAGCTATCATAAAAATACATGAATAAATTATTTTTGACATCAATAAATTAAAAATATACAATATAATTTGTTGTGGACAATGTAGTTTACATGATTATAAAATTAAAATTTCCAATCTATCTTCTAGGTTTCTCGAATTGTTCTCCTAGAATTTCACTTGAAAAATAAAAAATTGTTCTCTTAGAGTCGAGATGTTTATCAGAAATTTTTTGAGCCAAAAGGAATATAAAGGAGTTTTCACTTGTTTCCTTTTGGCGATAATGCATCATACTACTATTTACAAGAAGTTGGAGGAATAGAACAAAACATCATTTTTTGCGTGCACTAATAGGCAATTGATTTAGTCCATTATGCACCACTCGCTTGAAGATTCTACTCAATGAATCTTGGATTCTCCATCTTTTGTTTCAACTATAGCCCATAATGTTTGCATATTATTTTAAATTTATCTTTAATGTTTTAAAAGTTACATGTTTGGTCCCAACATTTACAAAAAAAATTACAATTAGTCCATTCTATTAATATGAGTGTTAAAATCATATGGAAATTGGTCATATGCTATTCACTAGACCCAACCTCCCTGCCCTACTACCCTTACAACTACCCAGCAAGCTACTCATCCGGTGACCCTTCCATGCCACCTACTTTTTCGTTTTCCTTCTTTTGTCATTCATGCCACCTGCTTGGTGTGCATGTGTTTGTGTGCTTTGTGAGTATGTATGCATGGTGTGTATAGAGAGAGTGTGTGTGTACAGGGGCGGAGCCAGAAGTTGAGTGTTGGGAGGGCCGAAATTTTTTTTTAGTACAGTATTTTTTGTATAGTAATTTTTTTTGTTAGTAGAAAAGAGAATTAATTTTTACAGTTAACATTAAAAGTTATATATATTATCTAAATCTAATAGACATATACATACTAGCAAAAAATTAGCAAAAACATAATGCAACTATAGAAAGAAAGTAATATTTAGCATATAATAAAAAAAACAGAATGCAACTATAGGTTGCAAATTGCAATGTTGTGGTTATTGGCAAACTAGGCTAATACCAAAAAAAAAACATAACAACCATGGTGATTCGAACTCACATCATCCATATAAATAAAGTTGTGACTTACAACCAAGCCAACCCATATCTTTAGAACTTTAACAACTTTTATAATATTTATTGGGGGCCAAATCTAATTTTCAAGTTTGGCCCCCCCGCCTCCTCCCTCCGCCCCTCTGTGTGTGTGTCTGGCCTGGTATATATGTGTATGAGTATGAAGAATAAGGAAGAATGGGAGGGGAAAACAAAAAAAAAAAAGAACTTTAAATGTTTTATGGTTAGAAAGCACATGTTTGGAATTTTGCTTAACTAATTAAATCTATAATAGTCATTCACACTAATAAGATCATTATTCATCCAATTTTAATGTCCATTTAATGGACCAGTTGTGTCACTTTTTAATAACATAAAGCATAAAGCGGTACTTGTTTAACTTTTGTAATGATAGGTTAATAGGCCCTCAATCAAATATCAAAGTAAATAAGGGAGATTAACATTGAAACTTGCACTTTTCTACAACTTAAAAGCCCTAAACATTTTTACAATCAAACAATAATTAATATTTATACATTGTAAACAAAAAAAAAATTGATAAGTACAATACTAAGAGCATCAATTACAAAAACTAAAGATGTCATAAACCTTAGACAATAACAATTGTGCTCACTAAGCCATTGTTGCTTGCTGCTTGCGGGCTCGAAAATTTATCTTTCACCTCTCATCCCTGTCTCAATTCTGATTGATTAGCCCCTTATTGTGTTGCATTTTGTGATCCTCCATTTCAATCTACCTTTTTTCGGATAGTCGGTATCCGACATTGATTTATGATTTGAATGTCAGCTCTAGATTTTGGACGACCCATATAGTTAATTAAGCTATTATTGCGGGAAGCCCCTACGTTTGTTCGACTACGTACTCCTTGTCTACGGGAAAAACATGAAAAACATGGCTTGAATGGTACGATCCCTCTGTCACCCCAGAATGAAAAGGGTGATCTCGTAGTTCATGGTCTGTGAAGATGCGTTGTTAAGTGCTCCATTTTATTTTTTCATTGAAGCTGAACCTAAACATGTGCTCGAAAGATAGCTATTCATACACTGATAACGGAAGTCACATTATAAATTCACACCATGCTACAAAACTTGGCACGTTGTTCCTTCTTAGTATCATTTTGTCTAATTTGGACAAGAAAATCATGAAATGTAATTTCATTTACCAACAAAATATCTTTTGAATTTTCAAATATTTTTGAAATGCTTACTCGAAAACAATACGTGCATAATTAAAATGCCGATTTTCCAATATATTCCAACCGGGAGACAATTATAGAAATTAATGATAAATATGTAAACTATAAAATAAATTTTAAGAACGTTGGGCAATATTTTGAAAATACGAGGACCACTAGTGCAAATATTTGGCCAAGACAATGTATGAACCATTACATATTGAGGGCCTGTCTTACTATCCCCTATGGACGACCTCCCACCTCCAATAATCATAGAGATACTGAGTCGACTCGGCGACTCAGCCGACTTAGCTCGCTGCCGAGTCGCATCCAAATCCCTAAACTCACTCTCACGCGAGGTCCGGTTCGTGAACCTCCAATGCTCCTTGGACCGGTACGTCAAGTCCCGGTCGCCGCTGACCCGGTCGTCCATCACGCCGTTCAAGACCATCATCAAGAACCTAATTTCCGATCTGAAAATCGTCGAGGACGTCTCGATCGGTGTCGCGAAGCCGCTCCGTACGTTGTCGTATGATGACGTGGACGACGAGGACAATGACTTGTACTTGACCGATGTGGATTTCACCAAGGAATGGTTGCCGGAGGTTGGTCAACGGTTGAAGACCATCTCGATTTCCGAATTTTCCTTTCAGGCGTGCTGGCGGCCATCGAATTTGCTCCCTCTCGTTTCCCAATATTGTAAGTATAACTCGTAATTTAAGTTAGTGTTGCATTTTTAAGTAATAACTCGGAAAACGTAGTTAATGTATGACCGGGTAACTCATGTTTTGCATTTCAATATATAGCTTCATTTTGGATATATTTATTTTATGACAGAGTTTAAGTAATAGCTCGGGTTAGTTCTTAATATTCGGTAATGCTATGATAAAGTCTTGCTGGTTCGGGTTTTAGACCTGGCACGTAACATAATAATTCTTATGTCTTTTTCATTTCGATATAGAGCTTCATTTTGGATGTATTTACTTTGTGAAAGTGCGGTAAACTGCGAAAAAATAACCGTCTCGTGCTAAAATTGTATGTTAGACTCTTGTGTGTACCGTAATAATCTAATTATTCGTTTCTTGAATGTGGCTAAAGATTCTTCCTTTGTTACTGGCACAAGCCTACTGATTTGTTGAGATTCATAAATTATTATGGTGAAAGTACTTTCTCGGTTTATGTGATTTCTATAGCCAATAGAAGTGATGTTTGCTGATGAATTATGCGGGTCATGAACTTGTAGGAATAAAGGTTAGGAATGCTTGGCTGTCGGTAGATGGCTTAAGTCCGATGCCTAGATTCACAAGTTTGACGCTTGAACTCATCAGACTCGACGATGAGAATTTAAATAAGGTGAATGAGTGCTTTCCTCATCTACGAATTCTCAATCTGATTCGGGTTGGAGGGCTTAGAGAACCCAAGATTCATCTCTTGCAACTGAAATACTGTGAATGGACACGGTCGTATGCAGCTCCACATTTGGTGACTGTAATAGCACCCAACCTTGTCACTCTGAAACTCAAGTGTGAGAAGCCGAGATCACTTGTTATTGAAGCTCCTTTACTATCTGATTTTCATCTGTCTGTCGAGGAAGCAAGCAACTTCAGAGTGCAAGAGTTTTGTAACTTGGAAATCCTTCATCTTGAATCCTCAAACTTTGGCAACTTTCTTTCCACATTCCCGTTTGGTAGAACAATCAAGAACCTTACCATAGGCTCGATAACCTGGGAAGAACAAAGCAAAGCAACAAAGCTTGGCTTTGATCTGTTATTTAGTGCTTTTCCGAACATCAACTCTCTGACTTTGATGCCTGGGCATTGGTTCACAGAGAGTAGTTTGAAAATTGAGAATCAGATGATGGGTTTGAAGAAATTCACTGCATATTTAGTAGTAAAAGACATTGAGATGGCACTTCCGTTTGTTTTATCAGTCCTAGATAAATGCCCTAACTTGTCAGATATAGCATTGCTTATCCACCTCGATTCTGCCCTTAGTGTCACCATCAATCTCATGTCGAGATGTATGACCTATTGTTGGACTGTGAGATGGAGATGGGGAGTATGGAAAGAAGGAGTAGAAGATGTTTGGATATAAAATAACATAAAATAGATACAACTTATCGTCAGTGCCTTTACCCAGTTCTTAAAGCTCTCCCTCAACCTGGTGAAGAGATGTTCAATAGAAATGCTTTCTTTTTTCAGCCTTTCATTGTTCTTAACACATGTTACCGGATTGGTGCTTGTTCTGTTGAGTTTGGACAGTGAAGCCTTGACGCGAACTACACAGACATACCTCCATTAAGAAGGCCTAGAGGAGGTATGACGAGCAGTTGGTCAGATTGAGTATGATCATCCATGGACAGTAATTGGTGTGTTCGCCTGTCAACAAGCTTAGTTTTTCGCTTGCTTAATTGATGTCAGTCATTGCCAACTGTGGGAGACTGAAACGGTTCTGCACCTCCCATCTGTATATACGCACACGCAAGTTGGATCGAGTTATGGCCTCAGTTTACAATGAAAAATGCCATATAGTAGCAAGTTGTATATATATCTTGTACAATGTCCCATTTAGTAGAATCACTAGAATGTGATGTGCATTAGAAATTTCAATGAATAAATTCTAGATGTCTTTCCATTATTTCAAGCTTTGGAAGATTGAAAGTTGCATCATGCAGCAATTCTGTTATTAAGGAATTATTTCTTTTGCCATGCCCTATTTATTCTATTCTTGGAAGGTTTTTTTCACACCTAAAAGCTAAAAGAAGGAAAGCAAGAAAGAGTAACTATGTTTGTTTGGGTTGCACGAGGGGAAGGAAAGAAAATGAGTTTTTTTTTTTTTTCTTGGCTATGCAAGAAAAAATAAAAAGCTTAAACTCAGTTTTCATGTACAAGATCTTACGCAAAATCTACCAAAGTGAATCCAAAAATTACACAAGAATGTTTTCAAGGCTCCAATAATGTGTCAGAGATCAACTTTTGCGTGTGATAATTCAAATAATGTAAAATATTTAAAGACTTTCTAAAGTAAAGCATAATACTATGTACAAATATTCGTTTGGCAAGATCCCTACTGATTTAAGGGAGTGTGCTTTATCTTTATGACGAATTATTCGTATGGTTGCTTGAAGGGGTCTTTTTATTATAAATATTGATGTATTTTTAATTGATTTGGAGTATAAATTTGTTTGTATTCTGTATCATAAAATTTATAATCTTGAAGTGATTCAGCGTGGTCTTTACAAGGTTTATAGCTTGAGGTGATCCAATCTAAAGAATTCTTTGTCAAAATATAGATTGACAAACATATAGATAGGAGGTTTGGTTAAGCTTTTTAGCTTGTGAGAAATTTAAGAGTCGGGTAGAGCAACTATATCTTGTAATAAAGAATTTAAATTTTAATCACAGTTTCGACTTTTATTGTATCACAAAAAGAGTGGAGAAGGGGGAGGAAAGGATTAAAGCAATATCTTATTTGTTTAAAACGAATTTAATTTAAAAGTGTTGATTTTTTCTGTTTTTTATTTAGCTTATAAGTTCTTAGGATTTGAGTTGTTCCAAATGATCAAACTGATGGGACTACACTTATCTATTTATTTTTATTTTGGCTATTCTTCTGAGTTTCTAAATTGTAGAGTTTATATACTCTACTAAAACCTTGCAAACTGTCACAATTAAGCTGTTATCTGGCTTAGTAGTGTGTCACATTTGGTTAGAGAGAAACCGAATAGTGCACCAACATGAGATTACCACTTAAGACCAATTGTTTTATTGCATTTATTTTGATGTGAAACACAAATTGTACATAGGTAAAGAGTTTAGAAATAGTATTTTTAATATGTCTATTTGTAGAGCGTGGTATGTAAATATTAGCATTCTAGTCTAGATGGATATGAGTCTTTGGATTGTGGATCATAATCGTATATATATTTTATTTTAATGAAAGTCCATACTTACTGAGCAAAAAAGAAAAGAGATTCTATAAGCTCTTTTAAGCTCAACCAAACCATTCTTAGACTTTGTTAGACTTAATTTTTAAACACTCAAAAATACTTTTTGTGAGTTTAAAAGATGAATTATCTCATTTGGTTTATATTTTAAAATAGTTTTAGGTAAAAGTTGAAGTTGAAAAATGTTAGAAAATGAAAAGCTTCAAATTGAAGCTTTAAAAAAAAAACTTATGTGAAACTGCATAATACGGAAAGTTGTTTTTTTTTTTAATTTCTCAAATATACCCTATATTTTTTAAAGTCTGATATTGTCTTTAAAATTTTTAAAAGCTCAATCTTACCCAACACAGGCCAAACGATTAACGACTTTTGTTTAACAACACTTTTAATAAAAGCTCTACAAATCAAAAGTTGAAATTTTACAATTAGATCAAACAGAACCTTAGAATGTTACCTTAATCTTTTTTTTTTTTTTTTTACATGGACAGCTAAAGCCAAAGACTAAATCCTGATAATTTTAGAGATAGACTCGTCTACTCTATCTTTTTTCATGAGGAGAAAGAATTGATTTGATAGTTGACCCAAATGTTGCAACCCTGACATTTTTTTTTTCTTTAATCATAACCTTCTGCTGGTTAAAGAGAGAATTGTTCACTTAAAATGTCTGATTCTCTGTCGGGTTGTCTAACATGATTTTATGATCTTGCAAATGGTGGAGTAGTTGTCATTGTTAATTAACATTATGCCGTTACCAACAAGGCAGACCAACCTTGGACGGATTTTAAAATGAGGCTTCCTCGACAAATAACCTTTCCAAATCAATTTTTGGCTACTCATTTCAGTGAATTATTCAATCAATCAATCGAGTGGTAGACTGAGTTGTTCATACAGTTAAGATAGACACTCTTCCAACCAATTGACTCCTCAATCATCCCCCTACACTTTCCGCACTTGTAATTTGTGAAGCTGAACCCACAGAGATTGGGTGATATACTTATAACAGTTTGGTAATACAATGCTTTTTTGACCAAAAAAAAAAAAAAACCTTTCTAATTCATATTCTCTAGGTCATTTCTTTTTGTGGTTATTGAATTCTCTCACCCACTTGGACACCCAAACATCTTGATTAAAGGCCTCATAAGATCATTTTATACACAAACTAATTTTAGTATCAGGGTTTTCTTCCAAAAAAGTGTCTGATCGGTCTTAATTTTTCTTTCTTGTAAAATGGGCAACTCCTATTGATATTTGTGTAGCCAAGAAGCAAATAAATAAATCTCCATTACTAAATAAAGCATTCTTTTTTGTTAAGCTACCATAAAAATATGTGAGTATATCATTTTTGACATCGATAAATTAAAAATATATAATATAATTTGTTGTGGACAATGTAATTTTCATGATTATAAATTAAAATTTCCAATCTATCTTCTAGGTTTCTTGAATTGTTCTCCTATAATTTCACTTTAAAAAAAAATTGTTCTCTTAGAGTCAAGATGTTTATCAGAATTTTTTTGTGGCAAAAGGAATATAAAGGAGTTTTCACTTGTTTCCTTTTGGCGATAATGCATCATACTATTATTTACAAGAAGTTGGTGGAATAGAACAAAACGTCATTTTTCGCGTGCACTAATAGGCAATGATTTAGTCCATTATGCAACACTCGCTTGAAGATTCTACTCAATGAATCTTGGATTCTCCATCATTTATCTTTAATATTTTAAAAGTTACATATTTGGTCCCAATATTTATAAAAAAAAATAAAAAATACAATTAGTCCATTCTATTAATATGAGTGTTAAAATCATATGGTATTAGCCTAAAAGGCTTCTAAATCTTGATTTTGATGATTACAAATCATAAATATGTTTAATGAGTTTGTTAAGTGTGCATAAATAAAGATGAATCAAGATTGACTCCGATTCCAAGATCATCAAGCTAAAGAAAGAAGAAAAACATCCATAAGTTTAAGGAAGAAGATTCAAAAGAATGAAGAGGGAGTTATAAGGATGGAGACGGAAGTCATAAGGGGTACCGGTTGGGACTTGACTGGGGTTTTGGATTTTGCAAAAAGATATATGCTCAATTTTGATTATCAAATATTATGTTGAAACATTTGAAAAATATCTTACAAAACATTCTCAAAAGAAACACTTTCAAAAGAACCAACCCTGGCAGTTTGGATCCCACCGAACGACCCTATGGCAACTGGTCGACCGGTGGCCAAAGGGTTGTCCGCCCGAGACCCGTTCACCGGACGAGGGTCTCTCGATCGGTCGACCGGCGAACAGGGGTCGACCGATCGGGCCAAAAATGCTGATTCAAAATATAACCTTTTGTGAACAGTGGGAGCATTAATTACACCATTTTTTCAGCTCTATTAAGTGCTCTCAACTGCAAAAATTGAAAGTATCGATTCAAAGCATTTACTCTTGAGCTCTTTCATCATCTTGATCTTTGAATCATCATTGAGCTATACTTGAGCAAGAAATTGTAAGCATTATTGTGAGAGAGACATTCATTGTACTTATCAACCCTAAAATAGGGTTTTTATTGTGAATCTCAAACACTTATCTAAAAAGGGAGTTAAACACTTTGAAAGGAGAGATTTCCTTATCAAAGATGTTAGAGTTAAAGCTTTGTTTTGAGAATAGATCTTTTCTATTTGTAAAAGTTTGAACTACTATTGTAGTTGGTTTGTGAACTCACCAATATTTGAAGAGCCACTATAGTGAAGATTGTTGAAATCATAAGCGGGGAGCTTGGGTTGTGAACTTAGACGGGGGCCGAACCACGCTAAAATCGCGATTTGCAATCTCTTTCACTCAACTCTTTCTTTGCATTATTTTCTGCTCATTAAGTGTTTGATAAATTACCTCACTCACATTTTATATTGCTAAAGTGCATATCTATTTAGAATTGTTTTTGATAAATCATTTATAGTATATTGCTTAAGCGAAATAGTAGTATAATTGTCTATATAACCTAATTCACCCCCCCCCCCCCCCCTCTTAGATTTAATTAAGGGACAACATATGAAAATTGGTCATCTGCTATTCACTAGACCCAACCCCCCTACCCTACTACCCTTACAATTACCCAGCAAGCTACTCATTCGGCGACCCTTCCATGCCACCTGCTTTTCTTTTTCCTTTTTGTCATTCATGCCACCTGCTTGGTGTGCATGTATTTGTGTGCTTTGTGAGTATGTATACATGGTATGTATATGTGTGTATAGAAAGTGTTGTGTGTCTGACTTAGTATATATGTGTGTGAGTATGAAGAGTAAGGAAGAATGGAAGGGGGAAAAAATAATATTTAAATGTTTTATGGTTAGAAAGCACATGTTTGGAATTTTGCTTAACTAATTAAGTCTATAATAGTCATTCATACTAATAAGATCATTATTCATCCAATTTTAATGTCCATTTACTGGACCAGTTGTGTCACTTTTTAATAACATCAAGCACTACTTGTTTAACTTTTGTAATAATAGGTTAATAGGCCCTCAATCAGGGCCGTCTCAAACAATTTGAGGGTCTTGGGCAATCATCTAAATAGGGGCCTTAATAATTAAATTTTTTTTCAATAAAAAAAGTTCTAAATTTTTTAATAAAATAATCACTACAAATAAAAGGACATTTTTCAAATGTTCTTTCTCTTTATTAAGTCTTTCTTCAACATATTTCTTAAGCCTTAACAATTAAGCTTTATTAAGTCTATTGCATATAAGAAAAATTAATAAAAAAATGAATATAAGTAAAAAAAATTAATTATTTCAAGTTAAGATATATATAAGTATGTAAACAATATCAAAATTTATCACATAAAAAAATAAAAAGAATAATTAAATGTATACCTCTATGCTTTCTTTCTTGGGTCAACCATGTTTTCTTATATTATATGTAAAATTAATATCACAATAAACAAAAATCGTTTAAGCATTGGTCTTCAATAGTTCAAAAATCGAGTAAGTGCTAGCCGTTTGACATTTTTTTACTAAATTAGTATTTTTTTTTTAACTTGGGGCCCCCAACCTAAGGGGGCCTTGGGTACCAGCCCAAGCTGCCCATAGCTTGGGCCGTGACTGCCCTCAATCAAATACCCAAGTAAATAAGGGAGAATAACACTGAAACTTCCCCGAAACTTGTCCTTTTCTACAACTTAAAAGCCTTAAACATTTCTACAATCAAACAAAATTAATATTTATACATTGTAAACAAAAAAAATCGGTAAGTACAATATTAAGAGCATCAATCACAAAACCCAAATATGTCATAAACCTTAGACAATAACAATCGCGCTCACTAAGCCGTTGTTGCTTGCTGCTTGTAGGCTCAAGAATCTCTCTTTCACCTCTCTTTCCTGTCTCAATTCTGATTGATTAGCTTCTTCTTTCGCGAAAGCGCTTGGTTTGCCTCTTGTTGTGTTTCATTTTGTGATCTTCCATTTCAGTCTGCCTTTTTCGGATAGTCGGTACTCGATATTGATTTATAATTTGAATGTTATCTATAGGTTTTGGGTGGCCCATATAGTTAGTTCAGACTGCGTACTCCTTATTCGTGGGAAAAATATGAAAAAATAAAATGATTTGGATGGTACGATTCCTCTGTCATCCCATAATGAAATGGGTGATCTCATAATTCATGATATGTGAAGATACGTTGTTAAGTGCTCCATTTTATTTTTCCATTGAAGCCGAACCTAAACTTGTGCTCGAAAGATAGTTATTCATACACTAATAAGAGATGAAGTCACATTATAAATTCACACCATGCTACAAAACTTGTCATGTTGTTCCTTCTTAGTATCATTTTGTCTAATTTGAACAAGAAAATCACATTGCTCTTTATTGACCAAAAAAAAAAAATCACGAAATGTAATTTCATTTACCAACAAATTAACTTTTGAATTTTCAAATATTTTTGAAATGCTTACTCAAAAACAATACATGCATAATTAAAATGCCGATTTTCCAATATATTCCAACCGAAACATAATTATAGAAATTAATGATAAATACGTAAACTATAAAATATATTTTAAGAACGTTGGGCAATATTTTGAAAATACGAGGGGCACTAGTGCAAAAATATGGCCAAGACAATATATGAACCATTCCATATTGATGGCCTGTCTTGTTATCTCCTATGGACGACCTCCCACCTCCAATAATCATAGAGATACTGAGTCGACTCGGCGACTCAGCCGACTTAGCTCGCTGCCGAGTCGCATCCAAATCCCTAAACTCACTCTCACGCGAGGTCAGGTTCGTGAACCTCCAATGCTCCTTCGACCGGTACGTCAAGTCCCGGTTGCCGCAGACCCGGTCGTCCATCACGCCGTTCAAGATCATCTTCAGGAACCTAATTTCCGATCTGAAAATCATCGAGGACGTCTCGATCGGAGTCGCGAAGCCGCTCCGTACGGTGTCGTATGATGACGTGGATGACGAGGACGATGACTTGTACTTGACCGATGTGGATTTCGTTAAGGAATGGTTGCCGTTGGTTGGTCAACGGTTGAAGACCATCTCGATTTCTGACTTTTGGTTTCAGTCCTGCTGGCGGCGATCGAATTTGCTTCCCCTCGTTTCCCAATATTGTAAGTATAATTCGTAATTTAAGTTAGTGTCGTGTGATTAAATAATAAGTCGGATTAATTATTTTGAACGCAGTTAGTATTTTGCTTTTAGACCTGGAACGTGACATGATAACTCATGTTTTGCATTTCAATATATAGCTTCATTTTGGATATATTTATTTTATGAAGTGTTCGAGTAATTGCTCGGGTTAATTCTTAATATTCAGTAAGACTATGAGGCTCTAAAATATAAAATTTTTTATTTTTGGGTATTTTTAGAGTCCCGTGATATAAAAAGTAGCACTATTTACAAAAAAAAAATACGGAGAAGCTATCACTTTTGGTTTAAAATTTATCAAAATAGAGTCCCAAGCTCTATTTTGTTCAGCAAATTTGTTGAACAAAATGGAGCTTGGGCTCTATTTTGACATCTTTTACTCCACATACTTCTCTTATAAATAGTGCTGCGTTTTGGGTTATGTGCCTCTAAAAATATCAAAAAATAGAAAGATTTACATTTTAGAGCCCCTATTGAGGATGCATAAACCAAGATAACTGTCTCGCGCTAAAATTGCACGTTGGACACTATGTTTGTACCGTAATAATCTAATTATTCGTTTCTTGAATGTGGCTAAGAAATCTTCTTTTGTTACTGGGCAAAAGCCCACTGATTCACGTTCTTATAAATTGTAGAGAATCATAAATTATTATGGTGAAAGTACTTTTGTGGTTTATGTGTTTTCTATAGCCAATAGCAGTGATGTTTGCTGATGAATTATGCAGGTCATGAACTTGTTGGAATAGAGGTTAGGAATGCTTGGCTGTCGGTAGATGGTTTAAGTCCGATGCCTAGACTCACAAGTTTGACGCTTGAATTCATCAGACTCGACGATGAGAACTTAAATAAGGTGAATGAGTGCTTTCCTCATCTACGAATTCTCAATCTGATTGGGGTTGGAGGGCTTAGAGAACCCAAGATTCATCTCTTGCAACTGAAATACTGTGAATGGACAGTGTCGTATGCTCCAAAATTGGTGACTATAATAGCACCCAACCTTGTCACTCTGAAACTCAAGTGTGTGAAGCCGAGATCACTTGTTATTGAAGCTCCTTTACTGTCTGATTTTCATCTGTCTGTCGAGGAAGCAAGCAACTTCAGAGTGCAAGAGTTTTGTAACTTGGAAAGCCTTCATCTCGAATCCTCAAACTTTTGCAACTTGCTTTCCACATTCCCGTTTGGTAGAACAATCAAGAACCTTACTGTGGGCTCGATAAACTGGGAAGAACAAAGCAAAGCAATAAAGCTTGGTTTTGATCTGTTATTTAGTGCTTTTCCGAACGTCAACTCTCTTACTTTGATGCCTGGGCATTGGTTCACAGAGAGCAGTTTGAAAGTTGAGAATCAGATGATGGGTTTGAAGAAATTCACTGCATATTTAGTGGTACACGACATTGAGATGGCACTTCCGTTTGTTTTCTCAGTCCTAGAGAAATGCCCTAACTTGTCAGATATAGCATTGCTTATCCACCGCGATGCTGCCCCTATTGTCACCAGCAATCTCATGTCGAGGTGTATGGCCTATTGTTCGACTGTGAGATGGAGATGGGGAATGTGGAGAGGAGTAGAAGATGCTTGGATATAAAATAACATAAAATAGATACAACTTATCGGCAGTGCATTTGCCAGTTCTTAAAGCTCTTCCACAATCTGGTGAAGAGACGTTCAATAGAAATGCTTTCTTTGCTCTTAACACATGTTACCGGATTGGTGCTTGTTCTGTTGAGTTTGGACAGTGAAGCCTTGATGCGAAACTGCAGAGACATACCTCCATTAAGAAGGCGTAGAGGAGGTATGATGAGCAGTTGGTCAGATCGAGGATGATCATCCATGGACAGTAATTGGTGTGTTCGCCTGTCAACAAGCTTAGTTTTTCGCTTGCTTAATTGATGTCAGTCATTGCCAACTGTGGGAGACTGAAACGGTTCTGCACCTCCCATCTGTATATACGCACACGCAAGTTGGATCGAGTTATGGCCTCAGTTTACAATGAAAAATGCCATATAGTAGCAAGTTGTATATATATCTTGTACAATGTCCCATTTAGTAGAATCACTAGAATGTGATGTGCATTAGAAATTTCAATGAATAAATTCTAGATGTCTTTCCATTATTTCAAGCTTTGGAAGATTGAAAGTTGTATCATGCAGCAATTCTGTTATTAATGAATTATTTCTTTTGCCATGCCCTATTTATTCTACTCTTGGAAGTTTTTTTGTCACACCTAAAGCTAAAAGAAGAAGGAAAGCAAGAAAGAGTAACTATGTTTGGGTTGCACGAGGGAAAGGAAAGAAAATGAGTTTTTTTTCTTTGCCAAGCAAGAAAAAATGAAAAGCTCAAACTCAGTTTTCATGTACAAGATCCTATGCAAAATCTACCAAAGTGAATCCAAAATTTACACAAGAATGTTTTCAAGGCTCCAATTCATAATTTCTTTCCCTCACTGATCTTCAATCGAACCAACTGAATAATTTCTTTTCTAATTTCCTCCTCGGTGCTAAATGACTTTTTGTGTATATATTGATTAAATTCTCTCCAAATAGTATACACCGTGACACAAAAAAAGAGGCGCAACAGAGAGGCTTGCAAATCCTCTCCATCACATGCTATTAGATCAATAGGCTGATACTATATCCTCTTCTTTCTAAATTTGCAATTATACAGCATGGAGAAAAAACATAAAGATTACGGTATGAATCAAGTCTGTTAAGGGACACCCCGAAAATGCAAAATGAAGTGGAGGTGGGGCGTTCCGAGAATCGAACTCGGGACCTCTCGCACCCAAAGCGAGAATCATACCACTAGACCAAACGCCCATCTTGAAATTCGTTGCAGATGATAAAATTATATTAATCGTTAGTAGCAAGCCAGCAACCGGCTGTCGAGGCTGACGGCCGTGTCTCCTCTTTACACAACTGTAAGTTCACTCCTCTGTAAACTGTAAAGTGTAATCAATCCAAAGTTATTTACAAAAAAGAAAAAATCAATCCAAAGTTTAAGCTTGTTATTTATTTTACTTATTCAATCTTTTCGCTTCTTTACGAGTGGGTGAGATTATTTTTAAATAGGTGTTGACAAGGTTGAACTACTAGCTTTTGATAACTTGGTGCATGAAATTTTAGTTACGTGCTGGGTTGGGTTCGGGTAAGGTCAAGTTAACTGCTTTACCTTTTCGGTACTCGGACCCTGGCCTCCACCTCATGAAGTAATAATTCTATTATTGCGCTAAGCTCTTCTTTACTGGGGTCTGATACTGTGGAACCAATATACCACCTGAGTTTATGAATTCGTTTCTTTTAATTATTTTTTTGAAATCTGTGCATATTTGGGTTTTGTTCGACTAATTGCATGCGGTCTCAGCTAGTTTATTTTAATTATTTATTATATTAAATAATAATCGCCAGCTGATTTTCCTCTGCATTGATGTCATTTTGGGTCAATCCCTTTTTTTCTTTTCAGAATTATGATGGTCGGGAGCAAACTTATCGATGTTGAAGAATATAATAGAGATGTAAAGATTGTAAATACTGGTAGTCTACTTCCAAGTAGTCGATGGAATTGCTCGTATTCATGGTCGTGATGAAGTAATGGCGGGTAAATTAGTAGAATTTGAAGAGGGTACAATAGGCATTGCGTTGAATTTGGAACCAAATAATGTTGGTGTTATATTAATGGGCGATGGTTTGATGATACAGGAGGGAAGTTCTGTAAAAGCAACGGGGAGAATTGTTCAGATACCGGTGAGTGAGGCCTATTCACGCTCGTGTTTGTATGTTTAAGTGATGATCTGTCTTATATCAAGACACCATTTATGATTTAGTAGTTGAGGAACTTTACTGGAATTGTCCTGCATTTCTTTTTGGCTGCCTTCTCATGTCCTATCGCTCTTCGACGAGCAGGTTCTCAATTGTAGCCTTTTAGGATTGAAAATGGGAAAAGATATTTGAACACATACAGACGCTCAACACAGACACCCACCTAGTTGGTAGAAGTTTGGGTAATGAAAATGATTGGAAGAGGTTGTCTAACTTTCTCGGCAGTAGTATTCGTTGAAGGATTTATGCGCAATGATGAGCCATTAACATGTAAGAAGATCCCTGTTGCAGGGTATCTTCTATGAAATATACTTGTTACGCTTGGCTTCTGAGCGCGTCTCTATAAGAGAAATGATGTTTGCACTCTCTGTATTTGTTTCATTGTCGTCAGAGATTGCTAATTTTACTTTTCTCTAGCTTGAAGTAGTCTCATTCTCTACACAAAACGCTCTATATTTATGTCCAATTGGTTAGATTTTTTAAAGTCTCTTTCTCTCTGTCTTTGTGAATAAACATGTATATGTTATCCGTCTGCTGTAACCAATTGCTAAAAGGAGAGCACGCGCCTCTCTCTTTACATGGATCATTTGACACTCAGGTCGCCCTCTGTCACTCGGTCAGTTATATGATAAGTACAAAGTGTATGTACGACAATGTGGTGGTTCAGGGCAAACTCACAATGTTTGCAATGGTGACGAATTGTCGTAGATCAACCTCCTTCTGTGACATATGAGTTGAGACAGGAGAAATCCAGCTTAACATCTCCTCGAGTAGATTCTTTTTCATCCTCCTCTTGGGGCTAACATGTGATGAACATTCACGTACATTGCATTCACATGGATAATTAATTCAAGAGTCGAATATGATTGGAAAAAGGTTTGAATTCTTATGCAATGACGAGCTAGCATACTTGGAGCTCTGCCTTTTAAGCTATTTCCTAGTGAATCTGCATAGGATCCTAAACCTGTTTAGCATTTTAGAATTGAAAATTTTGTATCTATGAACATTTGGATGCTTGGATTGGTGGTTTGATTTGCTTCCTCTTTTCCTCTGAAGTGAAAAAAAAAAAGTCTATAATATAAGATAAGCTTTTTGGGAGACGTAGGTGTTGGCCTTGGCGAGCTGCCGTCGTTGTAGACTCAGTTGAGGAAATAAACTGTCTTGTATCGATCATAGGTTCACTTTATAAATAGGTAAATTCTCTGTGACAAATTCATGAACCACAGACAATGAATGAAAATCCTGTCATGTGCTTCCCGTGCATCATCTTGGATTAACCATGTCTAATTTTCCTGAGTTTTCGAGTGGCGTCTCTCATTCTCCCTCTCCCCCCCTCTATCTCTTACCCCACATATTCATGAACACGAACGCTGAAGAACTACACTTATCATCTAAGGCATGCCTGCAAGACTAAATTTGAATTATGATGTTGTAAGAGTATGTGCAGTTTCGTGTAAAATTCTTCATTGGTTTTTTCATTAACTAAGGATGACATGTTGAAATATTTGATTCTGCAGTGCTGCTGGAATATATTGAAGTTTAGTAAAAATGTGTGCAACGTGCGCCACCAAGCATTTTATTTGCCTTGATGGGTAAGATGTCCTTATGTAGCTTTCTGGTCACACTATGTTTACCTGGAGTCAGACTTTAAAACGTTTGTAGGATCCACCAGTTCAGTTTAGTACGTGAAATCTCGTGCGGGGTGGGCCCACACTTTTGTGTTAACATCCCAAACATTTTAAAACCTTTTCCTGCTTACCTGTCCTCACTGAAATAGTCATCTTTATTCTCTACCTTGATAATGATATTGAATAGCAGTCATCTTTATTCCCATGTTCAGAGGTATTTGATAACCATTACCAAACGGATTGGAGGAGAACAACCTGTGCAAGGCCTGGTGCTGTTATCAGAAGTATTGAAGTTGCCTAGTCTAGTGTCAAGAAGAGGAACAGGCTTGCATAATGATTAGTTGTCGGAAATGAGTCTTTTGTTTTGGTACAATGGAGGTCGAAATTGTGATTCGAACTCATAATCTCTTATTACAATGAGTTACTATTTGACCATTCCACCCAACTCTTGGGTGTGAAAGTGAGAGTCTAGGAGAAAAGATACTAGCGTTGTTCCTTTTTGGTTTGCTATTATAATTTCCTTGTGTTAAGAACTTGTTAGATGGAAAAGCCAAATTCTGATATGATTTGGATCAACCCTTGGGAGAAAGTCACTTGGATTGTGCACCTATAGCCTTTCACGCCCCGTTGGAGATGGATCAGAAAGGGGTATGATCCCGCGAGTCGTCGGTGTAACATTATCGATTAAACCTCCTTTCAAACCAAAAATAATAATAATAATAATGACATGATATATGTAATTCTACCATTTTATATCGTTGGAAATTTTGATATTTTTTTGTGTGAAGATATGGTACAGTTGTTTGGATTTGGATCCCTTTATAACGTTATAACATGTCGAAGTTTCTAAAGATGTGAAAATGTTGATGTTATGGCAATGTTTCACAAAATCAATGAGAATTATAAAAACCATGAAAACGCAATATAATACATATTTGGATAAGTCTAAAATAATGATATATAACCAGCAAGCCTTTGGTATAGTAGTATATTTTTTACCATAAGTGCAAGAAATTGTGAGATCAATTCTCATTAGTGATATATTTTAATATATACTTAATGACTTATGCCTCATTTGAATAGAAAAGATAACGATATATATATGTGATGATTAATAATCATAATATATTATCAGTTTCTATTCAACTCTCATTAAAAAAAATTTAAACCCTAAAAAGTTTTTGTTAGTTTATAAAATAAAATTCAATTTATTTCCATCATATTGTTATAAGTTATATAGCTTTGATTAGAATAAATATCCCAAATCGTCTCTTAATTGCAATAGTTACAAAATTATATTTTGATCTTAGATGTTTCATTTCGTATCTTTTATTCCCTTCGCCAAGCTTACAGCAAGTGAAGTGAAAAACTGAAAACGCAAGAATTAATCAAATTCAATGGGGGCGTTCCGAGAATCGAACTCGGGACCTCTCGCACCCAAAGCGAGAATCATACCACTAGACCAAACGCCCATTTTGATATTTGTGCAAATAATTTCAATAAGTTCGTTTCCAACAACTCAAAGTTGCCTCTCCCTTGAGACTCATGCTCGTCTCTCCTCTTTACAAGTTTTGATGGTGAAGCTTGTTGTTTGTGTAACTTTCTTAGATGGCTTATATTAGTTGCATCGAGGTTGTATCCATGGGCTTTTCTGATGCATGTAGTTGGTTATTATAAAGTTATTTACTGATTTATTATATTTATTTTTTGTCACGATTACGTAATCTTTTCATTGAGTATTGTACGTAACAATACTAATGTGTTAATGAGATTTGAACTCATTTAACCTTTTGGTACAATTCTATCGCCATGTAAACCTATCACCTCAACTAAAAATAATAAGATTTAAAAGAATAATTTTTTTAACTTATTTATTGTATTCAACGTACTAACTAGTGGATTCTTTTATTTTCTCTGGTATCATTTGGGTCAATCCATGTCTACGTAACAATTAGATGGTCTGCAGCAAACTTATCAGTGTTTTCAAGTTTTAGTGATGATCAATTGTATATCAAGTCACTATTTTATGATTTTGTTGTTGAGGGCCTTCCTTATTGGGGTAGTTTTTTTCGATTCTGATTGTATTTATTTTTTTATTTTTATTTTATTCAGGTTGTTAACTCAATGGTAATCTTGTATTTCCCTTTGCTTTAGTAAAATTCCCTGTTGAAGGCATCATCGATGAAATATACTTGTTATACTTGGCTTCTGAGCTCTGTTTCTCTGAGAAAAATGATGTGTTTGCACTCCATTTATTTTATTATTAGAGATTGCTACTTTTACATTTCTCGAGCTTGAAGTAGTATCCTATGTTACCTAATTCCATGCAATTTGTAGTACCTCGGGAATCTTTTCCACCCTTAGTGATCACTCATTCTTTTGATGACTCTGAGATTAAAAAAGTTAGTTGACAGTTCAAACGGATAGAGGCCTTGAAATTCGTTCAAAAACACTAGGGATGAGCCATTATAAGCAGTCTCATACTTCTAGGGTTCAACCATATCCATATCGAATTGTCCAAAAGCTTGCCAATTTCGAGGGATAATGAAAGCGATGCTACAATTGAGTAAGCGCCCGAATTCAATTTTCTTGAGTTGCTTATTTTAGTTCATCGATTGAGTTGTTTAAAGAGAGCATAACGGGATTTTCTTGCAGTATGTCTATGTCTCTATGCATTATTCATAGATACAATAAAATTATATGTAATTGTGAAAATTTGATTGCTTGATTACTTATCATGGTCTTAGATTATTTTTATTTTTTTTTGATAACATGAGAATGTCTTTATTGACAGAGCTCGACCACCAATCGGTAAACCCCCGGTATAGCGGTGCACTCCATACATGTATTAGGTTGGTCAATGGTGAAATTATAGAGTAATAGAGAATGTCAAATCTGTGACCTCGCAGAAGCGATTTTATCCTATTACCGCTGGACCTTACCCCTTGCCGTTTGCTATTATAAAATCCTTGTGTCAAGAACTTGTTAGATGGGAAATCCAAATTATGACATAATATATGATTCTACCTTTTTATGTCATAAAAGTCCTCATAGATTCCCTCATAACGTTATATATTAATAAAGGTAATTCAATGATTGTAAATTTGTCACGTAAAATTATGATGGATGACAAAATATTTTGTATAATTCATCACGATTGAATCTCCCTCGTAACGTTATATATTATAAGAAAAACTAAATTTGTGCGTACACTCTCTTCGGTTGGCACAGTATTCTGCGATAAAATGCAGCATCTTGGATGACAATTGAAGGAGCAACTAAGCATTGACAAAAGGAAATGTTGATTTGGATTGCATGGGAGTGCACCATTCATGTCTTGTACTTCTAAAGTTATATATATATATATATATATTTTTTAAACAATAGAAGTTGAAGTCGAACTCAAAACCTCTGATTATAATACATTGCTACTCGACATTTTATACTTTGCATCCTCAAATAGTGGTTGTTTGCATCATGCATGGTTCAAATTCCCATTTCCATTATGAGTTTCTAAATATGTGGAAATGAAATTGTTGTTGAAACGTGTCACAAATTTTGGGATCAATGGAAAATTTGAAAGGCAATATAACAAATATTTGGATAAATATAAAATAACAGATATATAAATAAAATGTTAATAAGATATAAATTGTAGCATAGTACACGCATAGCCTACACGATCGTTCTTATAAGTATCAACAATTAGATGTATGTGTTTAAATTAAAAAATGAAAGAATCAAGACAATTAATCAATTAAAAGATTTTATGTTTATGAATATTGTCTAATATAAAGCCATGCTATGTGTCTTACTTTCAATAAGTGACTACAAGTCAATGGACTATTGCAAGGAATAATTCAATATAACTTATGTTTCAAGTACAAAAGCATCTATTTAATTTTTATTAGAGTGTATAAATCAAATTTAAATATTTCCGTCATATTGTTGTGAGTTTTACAATTTTGGTTAGAATTAAAATCACATACAATCTCTTAATTATTTACAAAATAAAATTTTGGTGTTGCGTATTTCATTTTGTATCTTTTTAGTTTTTCATATTTTGAATAGGTGATTTATTTGTTAATTTAGTATGTTCTCTCTGTAAAATAATAATAACATACACATATTTTGCATACACGAGCATGTTAACGTTTTTTCACCTTTATTTTCTAAATGATACCCAATAGTTGTATTATTTATATCTCTTATTTAAAATATGAAGTACCAAAAGTCACAAAATAAAACATGGAAAACCAAAAATGTCATTTTGGAAACTTTACTATATATTTTACCTTTTGACTACTTATACGAGTATATATATAACGTTTCTTGTGTTATTCTGTTTAGCTCTTTGATTTTTGTTTAATTGCAAAGTTGAATATGATGACTATCAGACTTGTTCGGATAGTTATTAGACCTGAACAGGTAGTTAATGAGCCTGTTCGAACAGTTATTAGACTTGTCTAGATGATTATTGAACTTATCTAGACGGTTATGAGACTAGTTTAGAAGACTATTAAATTTATTCGGACAATTATTATATTTGTCCGGACAAGTCAATGGGGCCATATAGCAATTAGCACAAAAGTAAGGACTGACGTTGAAAATATCAAAACGTTTTAAAGCAACTAAAAAAGAAGAAAAATTATTTTCATTTTTTTTATATAAAATTAAAGTGTTATTTCTCTTTCTTTTTTATTTTTATTTTAAGACCTTACTGACCAAAAAAAAAAGAGTTATTATATATATATATAGCTTCTGTAATTCCCGCCTCTCACATTTTCCCGCTCCGACCGAAAAACCCTAGCTTTGAAGAGTGAGAAGAAAAATGGGAACAAAGCACCAAGCTTCCTCCGACCCAATCGCCGACCAGAAGAAGAAACGCCGCGTCGGATTCTCCAAAATCGGTCAGTTATTTGCCTCACCCATCTCCATTTTCTTTTCCATTTTAATTTTCGAAATTAATTTTAGCTTCAGTAATTTTATTTCTCTTTAATTGATTTTTTTTCCTTGTTGAATTTCCTGCAGATAATGGAGTTGAAGCTAATGATTGCATCAAAATCTACCTAGGTTTGATTTCATTTTCATTGAGGACCTTTTTTTTTTTTTAAAGTTTAAATTTCTCGGTAAATTTTATTTATGTACAAGGCCCTGATGTTTACTCGAATTTTCAAATTGGTCCTCAATATTCCAAAAGTCATTTTATGAGTTACATATGTTTACCATAAGTGTTTAAAATAGGGATTTCCGTTATGTTTCTATTAAAACGCGACAGAAAATGACTGTGTGACCGCACACGTGCAATTTTTGGGGACTGATTTTGAAAATTCTAGTGAACATTTGGCACCAACTTGAAAATTTGGAAGAGGATTTGGCGGTGTATGAATGTAATTTTTATGATTTTTGGTCCATATTTGATGGAATGATTACAGGAGGTACCAACTTGAAAGTTTGACTTTTGTGAAACAATGGAGACTCAGTAATGTGACTATTGGGATTTTTGTAACTTTGGAGAGCTAACTAGAAAATTTAAGTAAACTTTTGGGACTACTTGTGAAATTTTCACTAAATTTCTTATGGTTGATTGCATGAAGTAGTTTATAGATTTAGAGATAAACTCGTTATCTGTGTGTTTTAGCATTTCATAGATTTAGAGATAAACTCATTATCTGTTTGGGTTTTAGGTTCTGCTATCGATTGTGCATGTGAATATCCATTGTATAGGTTTTGTAGTGCGTGATTGTAGATAGGGTTTTGTACTAAAATGGCCTTGTCTAGTTCTACATGTGCTGGCATTATACTATGTTGAGCACTGTGTGTTTTATGTCTGTGCAACTACACACAATGGTTGCAGCTTGTGCTCATGTATATCTGTGCATGTACACATGATGGTTGCAGCTCATGCTCATGTGTATGCCTCAACCCCTGAATTTTAGTTTGTAATTGTAGGCCGGGTGGTGTGAGTGGTTCTGTTTGTTTATAGTTGGATTGATATGTATTAGAATGCTCAGGATGGCAGCTACGACCTGAAGAGGCAGATGACCGCACATGCATTTTGGTGTTTGTGTCCTGGATGAGGATTCTAATAGAGTGTGACCTATAGATAAGTTGGAGAATCAACAATTTGGGATAAGATTGACTAAGATATTCAGTGGGCATTTATGACGGCGATCAGGCCATTCTTCTATGAAATTTCTCTTTCTTATTTCTATGTATTATTGAGATATTATTAACTTACTTACGTGTCTTTGGTGACTTCTTTATATTATGTATAGCTATAACCATCTTCGGATTTTCTCTGCACCTGGTTAAACAATAATTTTTATTGGAAGCATTACATTTCCACTTTATGAATTAATCATATTTCCCAGCTTAGTTCTATATAAATTCAAGAGGTGTACTACTTTCTTCAGCCTTTTTGTAATTGTTAAATTTCTTACTTGTCCTCAGTTTCTAGCAAAGAGGAAGTGGATTCTGCAGACAGCTTCTGTATTGAACCAGTTGACTTGAGTAGCTTCTTTGAAGGAGATGGGAAAATATATGGTTATCAGGGCCTGAAGGTAGCATGGCTCCTTATTCTAAGTCCATCAAGTTATCCTTATAAGCTCGACTCTCTAACCTGAAGGGTCTCCCTTACTTTTCTGAATATGCTTTGCTGTTTGCTTCATGTGCTTATGTTCTTGATGGGGTTGAGAATTCATTTGAAAAGAATAACAGACAACTTTTAATCTTTGGGATGATTTGAAAAGAATTTCATGTTCGTTATTCCATGTATATACTTTGATGTAACTAATATTTGTTTTTGTACGTCTGCAGATCACTGTTTGGCTTAGTAGCATATCTTTTCATGCATATGCCGGTATTTCTTTTGAGAGCAAGTCAGATGTAAGTATCTGATTTAATAGTCCTATTTGTAACTTTAGGAGTTCTCCAAATATCTTAGGGTTTGACTCAGTAACAAATAATCCAACATGCTCTCACCTTATCCCTTTGGTGGGTTTGTAGTTTTCCAACTTAATTGTATGGTTAAGTTTTAAGAATACGGAAAATGAAGAACATTATAAGTCAATTTTAGCGCTGTGATTTTCACTAGTTTCTCTCTTTAATCTTCAAAGCTCATCATCAGTGTGGTGTTGTATGCATGTGCTGTTGTAATTTTTATCTTTGACTACTGTAATTAATGTAATACGTAAGAACTGATTGGTTAGCCATGAATATTAGGGGTTCATATATTTGTTTTCAGACTTGAAGAGGATTGAAGAGGATTTATGTGTACCACCAGACAACATAAAGAAAACATATCTTCCTTTAACATAAAAGGCAAACTTCTCCTGATTATTTTACTATATCATTTGTTGTTTCGTCAATAATTGTTGCCATTTATTGTCTTAAGGGTGGCAAGGGGATCACAGATCTCAAGTCTGCTCTTCAGGTATCCTTGATCGCCCATTTTTAACTATCCACACGATCTTTAAGTGATTTTCTTTTTTAATTAATCTAACGGCGTCCTTTTTACAGAATATCTTTGGTGAGAATCTTGTGGAGAAAAAAGAGGACCTCCTCAAGACCTTCACCTCAGAATGTGATTATGTTAAGTATGTAGTCAAGTTACTCTTCATACGTCTTATAAATGCCTCTTTCATGCCTGGAATGTTATCACTGCTATCAGATCTTTAGTTGTATAATTCATTGTTTCCCCTTTCTCTTAATACATGCAGTTCAATTGTCTCAAATGCGGAAATATTGCAGCATAAAGTTTCCAATGAAGGTGCTGGTAATTCTGATGCTTCAAAAGTAGAGCCTGCTGATTTAGAGGTACCTTGATACTCAATCCTTCTCTGATTATGCATTTAGGAAAATAGGTCATGATCATGCCCTTTGAAGAGCATTTAGTTGGCTACGTATGATACTCTTTGGCTCGATATTAGGAGCCATCCATACTGCATCCTTGAGTGCAAAGCGTGCCTTAATATTCTGAACCTGCTATGGATTGTGAAACTTATACCTTAGATGTGGATAAAAGCATGTTTTCCAGAATTATTTGAGTATTGAAGAATAATTCTTTGGTGTTCTTCTCAGAAAAAAAATTATTTGGTGTCAGCCGTTTTGGGTTATTAGCTATGATAGACATCTGCATCTGTCTGAGAATTTGAATGCAGTTAAAAATTAGAACTTATTGCTCTCTGGAAATCTTCACCTTTTCCTTTTACTCGATAATTGAGCCTCTCAACCCTAATTCTTTGGCAATTGTAGAGAGTATGTATCTAAAAAATGATGGTTTGGTTATACAGGTGCAGGTTCTTCGAGTTGTTGGCTCCCCTGTTGGCCCCCTTTACAGCCTATTGGTGCCACTTGTACTTCTTTTTGTAGATGGTAATTCCTTGGCCCCTTTTTGGTATTAAAGTTTAGTACTTCAATTTCTGGAGCTTCAGTCATCAAAAGTTGTATTCCTGATCAGGTAGCAACCCTATTGATGTTACTGATCCAAGATGGGAAATCTATCTTTTAATTGAGAAGAAAGTAAACTCGCTGGAGGATGGTCAACTTAAGTTGCTCGGTTTTGCAGCTGTTTATCGCTTTCACCGTTACCCTGATGCTGAACGCTTGCGTCTCGGTCAGGTTAGTCCAAGTTACCGTTTGTGAGTCTGCTTACAAATTTAATAATCAGTCTCTTTGTGCTTGATAGAGTCGTGGTCTGCTTAACAAATTTAACAGTCTGTCTCTTTGTGATTGATTGAAACTTTGATTACTATCTGGTTATTATTATTGTATAGTTACACATTGCCCAGAGGAATTGTTTTCTATTATGCATGAACACCCAATGGTTTCAAAACATGTCTTTGGGCAGCTTGTGGTTTTCGTTTTGATGAATTAGTACTTTAGATCTTTCCTTGAAATTGTTAGTTTGGAGGCCAAATTCTTAGTTGTATATGCGTGTACCCGTGTCTTTTGGCGAAATTTAAATATGTTAATTTGAGGAAATTAGATTGGACGAATATTCTCCTTTTCTTTGTCACGAAACAGACTGGTATATTATGCTTTGCATGAGAAGGATAATTCCTGTTCTTTTATGAACAGTTTTTTTGGGTCAAATTTTATGAACAGTTGAATTTGGTGTCATTTGTATGCTAGTGTAAAAAATCTAACATTTGTTTCCATTATGATCACAAGAGATTAAAGTGAATATCCGAAACCATGGGTTTTATGTGTCACACGAGTTGTAATTTGTTGCTCTGTGTATGTCAATATATGTCCTTTGGTTGTTTCTGGGATTTAACGAGATGTAGATTGATAACAGATATTGGTATTACCTCCTTACCAACGGAAGGGTTATGGTCGTTTCCTTTTAGAGGTCCTCAACAATGTTGCAATATCTGAAAATGTATATGACGTGACTATTGAAGAGCCAGATGACTCCCTCCAACACGTGAGAACCTGCATTGACATGCAGCGCCTGCTTGTTTTCGACCCAATCCAAGATGCACTTAAGGCAGTGGTCTCACGCCTAAAGCAAGAAAATCCTTCTAATGAAAGCAAAAAATGTCAATTGGGACCACCTCTCAGTGCTGTTGAAGATGTCAGGAGGAATTTAAAAATTAATAAGAAACAGCTTTCACAGTGCTGGGAAATTCTTGTCTATCTTGGCTTGGATCCTGTTGAAAAATACGTAAAAATTTTCAGGACCATTATCTACGAGCGTATAAAGGCTGATGTTTTAGGAAAAAATTCTGAAGGTGATGGGAAGCATGTGATTGATGTCCCTACTGAGTATGATCAGGAAATGTCATTTGTAATGCTTAAATCCCAGAATGGTGAACCAGCTAGCCTCCAGATGGATGAAGATCAAAGCAAGCAAGAGGAGCAGCTAAATCAACTGGTGGATGAAAGGATGAAGGAGATCAAGTTAGTTGCAGAGAAGGTATCTGTGCATCGTCAGTGAAGATTTACTCAGCTCTTGATGTTATATCCATTATCCACAGACGCAGATTCACGAGCCTGCTGGTGAAGTAGGTTACAATTAATTGAGACACACCCGTAGATGAACTAGCTATTGCGTGCTGACGTATCCGCCTGGACTACTGGGAGATAAGTATTAGAGGCGAGGTATTTTCTACAACGATTGCACCATAACCCTCATTCCAGAAGCGTTTGAGTATCTGCTACCCAGAAACAAGAAAAAAGAGGAGCTATGTAAGATATTTCACTTTGATGTTTATTCTATTTGTTTTATATTCATGCGACCGGCCGTCTTCTCCCCTCCATCCAGGCTATGTTTTCTTCTTGGTTTCAACCAAACCATATGCTGTTCTAGATGAGTATGAATTCTTGCTGTTAGCAAAATGATATTCTGAAACACAACCAATGATTTGTAATCTCATAGACTTAGTTGCTGTAGAATGTAACCAGCCACTATAGACATAATCAATGATTTTAAAGATACGCTAGGGTTGACGAGTTTCTGCACTTGAAATGAATGTCCAAGTTAACCATATATTATGAGCAATATGAAAATAGATCGAGTAATCAGTTCCTTGGTTCAAGAAAAACTATTTCTCGTTTGAATGGTCCAATCATTAATCTCGATTTTTTTTTATAATAAATTGAGTAGGTTGTTTCTGGTGCATCTAATGGGATTTGAATCCATGGTCGGAAATTCTTTGTTTTTGTATTTTTGGAACATGAGTGTGTGATTTATTAGAATTGATTCTATTGATAGTATAAAGAATGGGTCTATCATCTTAATAGCGATAGTTTTTTTTTTTTTTTGAGAAGTGAAGCGATAGTTTTTTTTTTTGGATATTGATTTTAGTATTTGGAACACGAAATATATAAAATAAATTGATAACTATTTGAATTATCAATATTCAGACCTTGTGTTTGGACACCAAAAAAATCTCAAAGAATTCAAATTTAGAAATCGAAAGAATTTTCTTCTTTTAAATTCAAATTCTTTTTCCATAACCTAAGTTGGAAAAATGAAGATATAAGAGGGTTCTATGGAAAATGTGGTTAGAAATTCATAATAGAGTTTGATTATAACGATCAAATTAATTATCTTTATTCATAAAAATATTAGATTATCTAGTAGAAAAGATTAAAAAAATCATTACAAATCTCCTTTATTTCTTTTCTATAGTAGAATTTTTTTAAATTAATACTTGATAAATTAATAATATCTTTTAAATAATAAAAATATTTAGTCTCAACTTTGGACCAGTGTAAAAAATTAATAATTTTGATAAAATTATAAGATAATACATTTAAAATATTTTCTTTGTATTTTATTGACCCAAACATTTCATAAATTAATAATTAGCTAAAAAGTACATAATCAATTAAAGTTGTCGAGATTGTAGGCGCAGCGGCTCCCTTACACTTTTTAACTTAAAGCTGAGCTTCCAATCTTCCTTTTCCATTCACGTGTTTTCTGCTTGTTTTGTACTGACATTTCCTTCGCCTTTTGAATCTTCAGTAGGGCCTTTAGTCGTTTGTTGAATTGCTACTGCTACTAGTACTAGTAGCAGTTAGTAGCAGTAGGCAGGAGCTTTCAAATTCTTGGAAGTTTCATTCCAAGTTTCCTCAATCAATTGTATACATTCTGCATTCAGAAGTCATTATTGTTGATCCATCCTCAAAAGTATAGGGCTTATCCTTGGTTGTCATTAATATATGTCTATGATCAGCCCTTCCAAGTAGTGGTAGGAATGGATTCAAGTAAGATAGATTCGTTCTCCATGATACCTTCTTGGTCCTTTCCCGGATTCTACTCAATCTTGTCGATTAGACTAGGTAAAAACCAAATTCTTTAATTCCAGTTAGATTATACTGAGCAGTTCTCTGAATGTAGACGTGAGACGATCAGCAGATCTTCGACCGCCCTTTTATCCTTATCTAGTTAAGGGTGAGTCTGATCTGGTTAGAATCCCCCATGTATAAACATTCCATATCCAAATTGTTAGTTCCTGCCTTTTTAATGCGGGATAATCTTTGTCCATATAGATTGGGGATGTCAATCAATGAGCCAGAGTTTTTTGGTATGCCCAATTTTCTCCAATAAGGAGTCGTTAGTTTCATTGTTGGAAAGCGAGGCCTTCATTCTCTTCTTCCGAATCAGGCCGATTTTGAGTTTATTAAAGGGGTGTTGGAATAGGGATAAACACTACTGAAAGCGACTCCAATAGGTATCCTTGGCTTAGTTGGCTGGGCTGCCCAGTGGAATTTCCTGCAATAATAGTCAATCTGATCTTGTTCTACTATCCTTCTCATTTTCTTCCGTTTCCTAAGCCGAATATGTTCTAGGAGAAGTTTCTTCATAAGATAACCGGTTCATCCTGACCGGGTCTTTTTTGTCTCTTGAGTACTTTACAAATAGGGGAGGCAATTTCGATGTATCAGTCAGAATCACTAGCCATTTTGACTGATCCTCTCGCTATCGGTCGAGCATCTTCAATCCTCTTCCTCCTCATTTCTTGTTGGAAATGAGTTTTCACTGACTCACTTTCTGATTACGAGTTTCTCAGTTTCGGGTGGACTCGCTTACCTTTGTCAATCATTTTTTCTTCATTATTGTAGAACTGTTGAAGTGGTAGATCTTCTTGTAAGATTTCACTTTGGTTATTCTGAATTCTATCATTGATAGAGTGGATTTCAACTTCCCGTATCTTGCTTCTTTCTTTCAGTCTTCCCACCGCGTTGATAGGTCTGTGTCACCTCCCTAGGTTGGCTTCCCCTGTGTGTCAACGGAACATCTAAATTCCTTATATTCTCTGTGGGATTATGTTCTAGTTGTTGAGACTAAACAATCGTTCTTTCTTCCATGGCGAATTCAAAAGTAAAGGCTGATCAGGTTTACTTCCGTCTAATTGGAATTTAGTAGTTGGATAGGTTTGTTTTGTTTAGGACATCATCCCCCGGCCGTATTCATTACAAGTGTGATAACCCGAAACTGGCATGCATTTAATGGCATTTGACTGCATTTAATTAAATATTTAATTAGTTAAATCATCTAATTTTCACTGTTCTGCTATTTCTTTTAGAAGAATTCAAAAAGATTTATATTAATTAATTAAAAGATTATTACCTATTTCTAATAATTATAGTAATTGAATTTATTCTCTTGTGATTAATTAAGTATCATCTTAAATGTTAGTGTTTAATTGTATTTGACTACGTGTTTATATTAACTTATTCATTTGTAACTTAATATTAACTTCATAATTCTTTAAAATATTCTAGAAATAGTTAAATTAATTATTTTAAATGAATATTGATTACTTTGATTGTTTTGATTGTTTTAATAATCGGTTTTAATTATCTTGCATTAAAATCACTCGGCTTTCAAATAAATGAGAAAAGTAACTCCGAGCCGGAGTGAATTTTAAACTATTCTACTTTTCAAAAAAAAATTATAGTTTTCTATTATTGCTCATCACTTTATCAGCGATCATTTATTGACCGTTTGATCGTAGTATTTCGAAAATGAGAGTTAGAGAAATATTCTTCGGACTTGGTAAAAATATTTTTAGCTTAATTTAACTAGCTTTAGTTGTTTTTCATTTAATTGCATTGTTTTAACTTGAACTAGATTAAATGGCATCAAAATAAGCTTATTTGACCAATTTTCACTTAAGTTTGACTTTGCAAAATGACCATTTTTCCCTTGAGCTTTGTCAATTCTTTTAAATAGCCAAAAATCAACAAAATGATAAAAAAAAACAAATCTCAAAATGCCCTTTAAGTCCTTGCCATGGCCGAAACTCCAAGGAGGAAAAAAAAAAGATTTTTCTTGCATTTTCTTCTACAATCGTGCGTGGAATTGCTCGGGGGTCGTGGCTCGGGTCCTTGCGGGTCTTGGTCTTCAATCTCTGTGAGGGTTTTCACGCTTTTGTGCATTTAAATTCGAATTTGAATTTTGTGTCAAATTTTTAGATTTGATATATAATGTGTTATAATGCCTGTAATTGCTTGATATAGCTTCCTTTGAGTTTGTAGAGCATTGTTTGATAGTTATTTAGCAATTTTTACGGTCGAAATTGCGTATTTGAAATTAGAAAAAATAATGAATAGTGAATTTTGAATACTAAACCCTAGAATTTCGGATTGTGATCCAAATTGCGATTGCTTGATTTGGATAGGTGCCATTAGTGATAGAAAGATAAAATGTGAAATAAAAATGGATCGGCCGTTGTTAAAATTGGAAATTAGACAAAGAAACGTAAAGGGGCCGTTTGACCAAAAGTTGACCGTGCTTGAATTGGGTTGGGGGTTTTGCTATTGAGGGCATGGAAGCACTTTTGGCGCTGTTGTGGCATTGATTGAGTAACCGGTTAGCATAGCTGTAGTTCAAACGCAGTAGGTGGACTTTTGGGCTTCAGTTGGGAAAGTGAGGTTTAGTGACATAGAAATGTGCCTTGTAGTGCCTAAGTGAATGTAGTGAAATCGGTTTCCTAATCCTGTAGCTCGTTTGCTCGTAATTGCCTTTGGAAGTTAGAGATTGAATAGTGATATTTGTCGTTTTCGTGTTTGAACTGCTGTTACTTGTTTAATTAGTGTTATTGTGGCTATTAACAATAGTTATGCTTGAAAAGTTAATTGAATGCTAGTATTGATTGTAAATGCTTGATATCTCGTTTATCGTCTCTAATCTGTATTGTTGTGCTATCGCTCGTTTATCGCCTTGTATCGTGTCTTGCATTACATAGTGTCAGGCGCGTGAGTGATAGACCTCTCTGGGTAGTCTCGGGCTGCCAATGTTGGTTGCTCTAGCTCCGTGTCCTATTCCCATTCTCGCTTGGGTTACCTCCGAGGGAGATTTTGGGTCGTAGAATTGATGGATACTTCCGGGGTATTCCAAACTGAAGTTATAAGGTGGTTGCGCGCTTATTGTCATCGTTGTCAACATCAAGCTCGAGATTGATGTATCGCTCGTGAAATGGTACATTGCTCGTATGAGTGAACCATAGCCTTCAGAGTGTGGTATAGCTTTGAATGGTTGTGTTAATGCTTTCATTAATTGCTTATTGTATTGATTGTTTGTCTTGATTGCTTAATTATCAGTTATATTGCTTAACTGCCTTATTTGCATTGCACGACTTTCTTTCTCTCCACCTCGATATATGTCTCTCCCTTACTGAGTATACGTGTTGTGTATACTCACTCCTCACCACCACATCACTGTGATTATGTGAAAGTTCGTGCTTGAAGAGTTGTCTTGCGTGCCTATGTGGCTTGAGTTGTCGAAGTGGCAAAGATGTATACTTTCATGTATTGTATGTATTTAATATTAAAAGAATGTAATTTAAGTTTTACTAGGTTATTGAAGTGATTTGAAAAACTAGCTTATGTATTTAGTTAGTATAGTTTAACTTCAATGCATGTTTGTAATGTCCAAAGGAAAATAGTTAGAATGGTTTGATAGTCTAACTTATGCAATAGGTTAGTATGGTTTAATTGTCAAGCATGAATGTACTTGTAAAAGATGTGAAGTGGTAGGTTAGTCTGTAAACTGGAAATGTATATTTGCTTGTGATTACTTGTTGAGAACAAGGCTCGGATGGCCTTGAGGTGGTTGAATGTTTGGACATGGTATTGGTCCACTTATATGCTGTCGCAGGTTTTCGTTTTGCCTAGAAACAGGGGAGACTCAGTCCATTTCCCTAAAAATTATGCCCGGGTTTGGATTTGAATTGTGATTAAATTGATTGATAGAACTTCCGGTCTCGAGAGGGATCGGGGTATCACAACAAGGGTAGCTGTTCATAGTCCAAAGCCTGTGTTTGCTATATTATTGAACTCTTTTCTCCAACTAGGAGTTGTCAAATCGATTAGGAGCCTCATGTATGTCGAGTTCTACACGGATACGTGCGCAAGATAGGTTTGCCTATGTATCTGTCGCTTTCTCCTCCCCTATTCAATTGCTGAAATGGGTCTTGCCTTTTTTTTCAAAAATCCTAAACCTTCTTTAATCTCTCCGCATACTCGTCCATCGTCCAGGGGGAATGGGATTTGGCCATAAGCTATAGGGGCAAGGTGGTTGGAGGTGAGCTAAAGTGGAATGACGGGGATTGAATGGCCTGGAAAGCTGGTTGGCTTTAGGGCGAGCTGTGGACTACATTAGATATGGGTTGAAATGGCGAGAGCTGAGATGACGATGATGCTTAGGAAGAAGCAGACCCGATGGTGCCGAGAATCGAGGAATGACCATGTACTCTTTCCTTTACGGGACTCATGGAATATCATATTTCGAAAGAGGAAGACGGGGGTTGAGAAGCCATAGCAATATTCTATGCATTTCGGGCCTCAGTTTCTGCATCATGATCCACCTAATATAAGTATTGTGACTGGCATATAGATTTTGAGAATTTATGGGAGGGGACTTTTGTGGATTTATGAAGGCGGATATGGGAGAACTGATGTTTGGAGGATTGTAGAGTGACGAAGGAGCTACTTGGGATTGGAGGAATGCCGAACGCATTGCAGACATGCCTTTTGATATGATTTCCGCTGATTGGATTAGTCTTCCCATCATCTTCTTTAACCTAGTCAAATCAAGTATGACTGATTCCGAGGTTGTCGTGCTGATCGGGGGTGAAAAAAAAAAGAATCGAATATGAAACGATAACTAGTGCGTGCATTTCCTATCAAAGCCCTTGAACTAACCTTTTAGGCACGAATGACATTCTGAGGCGGAATCGTGTGGATTCACCAAGCACCCATATATTGATTTGTTGAAAATAGCTCATTCGTCTACCACGCCTATTTGTATTGCTAGAATTATGCTCACCGATATGCAACTGACTAAAAAGGACGTATAGTTGGGCATTCTGGTCTTAAGCGAAGCCGTCCTGCTACCCCCGCTCGAACTCTAGAACTAAAGTCAAGTCATTGCTCTTCCCCGCTCATGCTTGCTATAACAATTCCCTTTTCTACTAGACCTTTCTAAGAAAAGATGCACGAGCCGCTCTTTCTCTTATATACACTTATACTATTTGAAGATAGTGATTTGAATGCCTATCCCCTGCCTATGCACTTGCCTTTACTACCTGCCCGCCTTGAACTACTGCAACTGCGCATACCTTTTTTGACTCTATCCAGAAGATAGCTTGAACTGGCATTATGACTACACATATATAACCAATAGGAAGAACTATTCCCAAGCTGGAGAGGTAGTAGATAAGAGAAATTGAAGTGGATCTCCTATCTATATTCGACAGCTTGAAGAGGGCTGATGGCTGATTGCTAAAGCCAAATTTTCATTAAAAGCGATTCCTTCGCTCAAGAACTAGACTCAAGCGATTGTGCCTGCCAGTCAAGATAGGAAGGTGGGACACTCGCTAGCCTCTTGACCGAAGCGCCAACCCCCTATCTAATGCGCATATTGAGACTGAGCTTGTTTGTATCTGATCTGAGCAGCGGATCCTCATACTAGCGGCTACTGTTGTTGGACCTCCAGCAGCGGATCATGATGTCGGGGATTTGTTCACAGCGGAAGTGAAACCTCAAATGGATCAGACAACTATGTTTAATACACCAATAATTTCTTTTTTTAGCTACCATATTAGATTCCTGTGTCTCTACTGATTTGAGTGCTCTGCCAAAGAAGTGGTTTGATCGAAAGTCGGCATGAAATCTAAGGCTGTTGAGCTCTTTGTCCGAGGACGATCTCCTAATTGCTAGTACGAATCAAGGGCCAAAGTCCGAACTCATGATTTGACAGAAGCTGTTCGACTGAAAGGCTGATCTCCTAACTCGACTAAAAAAGAATGGACGCACTCTACCCTCAGCAAAGGACTTCGTTGGAAGAAGAAAAACCTCAACTCGATCAAAGAACTGAAACCCAAGATTGATGGGTTTCCTACTGTGACCAATTTTGTTGCCTTAGCCTGAAAGACGGAGAAGACACCAAACGATTAGGTATACCATGTCTTGAACTTAACTAAAACCTACCTTATGTTTATTCTTCAACCAACTATTGGTCTAAAAGAAAAAAATGCAATATAGGTATGGAAATCACTTAGTTTCTAAACTATGGAAAGATGGTTCTTATCTTGCTTTCTTTCGTTCGGGTTTTTTCTGCCTTGTTTTTGCCTAACAACCTGAAACTACCCCCCGTATGTACGACCGAAAAAGAGAGCAATAAGCAATAAATAAAAAAAAGTAATCCTTGCTATGCAAGCTCAATAGGGATATCGCTCTGAGCCGATGCCCAGCCCATCTAATCTCACGAAATCGAATTTGATAGAATCCCTATACAAGCATCCGAACTCGTATTAGAATGTGCAAGAGACCCCCCGAAGAAGGTAAAGGCAGCAGCTCGGGAAGATAGCAAACCATATCATATACGCAATTCGTCTTTATCTTCCTGGTAGCAGTACGAATAGGAGATCCAACACGACTGTATTAAGCCTTAAACAATCAGGGTTAAGCTAGCTCATTGCCAGAAATCAAATAGGAGCTCGTACTTAGATCAGAGGACGCTCATCCCAGGCAGGCAGTAGGGGCTTCGGGTCTGAGGTAAGCCTTCCTATATCATTGGTAGACAAAGGGGTAAGCGAAGATGGTTGTGTTTGTTTGTTATATTAATAAGAAAATAGGTAAGTAAGCGCAAACAGTACGAATTCCTTTAAATGGATCCCTTTCTCTTAATGACTCTTCTTAGGGGTAAGATCTGTTACCTAGGAGCTCTGAGAAAAGTAGCGATGTAATATATTCTTTTTCAAGCAAAGAAGAGTTCGCTCAAGCAAGCGAAGTAGAATCAGAAGCCAAAACGATTATGTAACTTGGCCTCTTCAACTACTTAGGCGCAGGATAGAAGATGATGAAGCAGCATACCGGAGGAAAACAAAAGTCCTAATTTGAATAAAAAATACAAAAATATAAATCAAATCTAAATAAACAATTCTTCGAAGAGGCATCATGTTCACTAGGTTATTTTGATATAGACAACGTTTGGAGAATGGATGACTAGAACAGATTGGTAAAGGCCTTACTATATTCCTTGTCAGGAATAGCGGCCTTAGAGCTTCTACTACTATCGGCTACCTAACTGTCGGGAAATAGGGGGTTTTGTCGGAGAATCAGTGTCGTGGTGGTGCTACGAGATGGTGATTTATCGTATAGAAGAAGAGATCTGCGGACCTATTGATTGACTATAGATGCGAACCGATCGACGCTACCTAAGAGAGGATAAGTAGTTCTTCTATCGAAAAAGGGCAAGGGGAGAACATGTAAGGGCTTGCCTAGATCTCGTATTTCCTACGTAGTCCGTCGGTCAAACCAACGATTCTCTTCTCAAAGTAATGGAGAGAGTCTTTTTCTTTTTCCGGTATGTAGCTCCGCGAGCTAGGAGCGCATCATCAGGGCAGGGCGAAAACGAACATAGGATCATGGCCCTTTTCTTCTTTCTTTTGTTTGTGTCCGGTCCGTTGTGTGTGTGTTTTTTAAGGCTTATTCGGCTCTAGGGCATCCAATTCCTCTTCTTTCTTTTGTTGCTGATCTCACATCGAGAGCAACTCTTTTTTGTTCAGGGTCATCAGATGAGAGATCTTCCTCCGACTTCGAGAAATCGGTCAAGCGAGAGGCTACCCTCCACTCACCTCTTTCTCTATAAAAAACCCCTCCCCAGAGGAGAGTAGAAGCTCCAGGATGAGTATGTCCTAAATTCCTGGATTCATTTTCGTCCTGATCCACCATGGAAATTTTGGAATCTATAAAAACATTGACGGAGAGGGCTCGTAATGATCTTTGAGAAGATCACAAGGTGCAGAAGTGGCAGGATAGGGGGGTCTGTAGGTTTTTGTGAAAGGGATGCTCTTATTATGTTATTGCTGAAAAGAAAAAAAAATACCTCTATTTGATGTCGATTCATTCACACTTCCATTCCTTGTAGAGGAAGGCTAACTGCTTGCTGGCTGGGAGCTGTATGAGCGGTAACGTCCACGTATGGCTCTGTGAGAAGAGCGGTGGACAGAAATGGCCTTGTTGTACCTCACTCTCATATTCAATGGGGTCTGCTCTTTCTTTTTTGAGAGAGTATGCCAATATGATCTTAATGAGGTGTGGGGCTTTGCATCTGACATTCGTTGGGCTTCGCTCTTCGGGAGCCTGCGTCCCGGCATTTTAGTACAATAAACCCCTTCGGCCGAAGACTAGTGGTAGGTGGTCCTGTGGAGCTTTCGGAAAAGGGTAACTTAGTGTGTAAGCACAGCAATGAACCGCGGCGAACCCTCAGACGACCTATCTAAGATTAAGGGGGAGATCCTTAGTAGTGGTGACCCTTTCACTCTTCCACGGACTGATACATGTACCGAATGCTCACACGGGAAAGTTGACTCTTGGGTCTGGAACCTGGGGGGTTGCTCCGAAAAATC